>OY735220.1:3215173-3397673 GCA_963457665.1 Thysanoteuthis rhombus | reverse complement strand
AATGCCGAAGCATACGTAAATAATCCTGTAAATAAATACGTAATATGCTAATATATATATATATATATATATATATATATATATATATATATATATATATATATATATATATATATATATATAATGAATAAAGGATTCGCTACACATACATCTTTATGTTTCTGTCCCGTTTGGGTTCCTTCGGACGAATGACTCGAAGCCCAAACAGGACAGGAACATAAATGTGTTTGTGTAGCGAATCCTTTTTTTCATCATATCTTAAACTCAACTTTAACTCAACTTAATATTGAATGTATGGAGCAATGTATGAGGTAAACCTATCACACATCGGATATTGCATATTCCTGATTTGTATTATATATACATATATATATATATATATATATATATATATATTTATATATATATATATATATATTCTAGCTGGGGTACCCAGCGTTGTCCGGAGAAGATTCAAATATCGCAACACAAGAAAGTAAATGATATTTTATCTTATAGAGATTTCACAAAATTGTATAACGTTGTGTGTCGCTGCACACACTTCGGAGCAGGCCCACGCAGGCCTCTGTACACTGCATTGCCATTAAACTTTCAAAAATAATTTTTATCTTAAAACTGAGACCTTGCGTGCTCACTTCTGAGCTTTTGTAGTTCGCACTACAAAGTTGACCATCGGATTTAAATAGTGTCCATATTTTATTAATGTTTGTGTTGGGGTTCGGGGTAGGGGTAGAGTTAGGGCTTTTGCTCAGAGAGAACCCTGTTTTACTATCGGTTTGGAGCCAGATTCCTTATTTTAAATATTGCCAAACTGTTAAAAAGAGATATTCACATCCATAGTTTCCTCCGACGAATGGCAAGAAAGGGCCCAGTTTAGTATTAAAATTACATTATAAATAGAACGCTAGCTCAAAAATATTTTTTGTCTTTTTCTCAAAATTGACAAATTTCCGGAGGGTTTGCAGATCTAATAAATTGAAAGCACGTTAAATAAAGAGGAAAAAAATAAATTTTCTCCGTCAAAGTTTGTACTTGATCTGCCTTCCACTGATTGTTTCAGAAATAAATAAATCTTTAAATGGAAGCTTACAAATTAGAACAAATAGAAGTTTGTGTCCTATATTGACCTCGCAGGTCAGCACCACCAATCCTATGTTAATCCTGGGACCAAGTTACCCAATTAGACAAGCATACCAGTGAGTTTGTTTCCAACACCAGCTGCTAGTGATCAATTACTACTATAGGCTGAGTTTCTAATACTGACTTCCTTGATAAATGCACTGATTCTTGAGACACTGGCGGTACAAAAATATATATACCAGATCCAGGTGTGCTCATCCCGTACTGTAACATTTGAATTCAATTCTCACAGAATCATGCAAATCCACACCTTTTTGCTGATACTTATGTATCAGTATTATTCCTGGACATGCTCCCGTTGACACGTCAGTAGAGCCAGCAGGAGAAATCAGATTTCGATTCACAAATTTCATCTCAGTTATGCCATACCTAACAGAAGCGTGCTATATAATCCACATAAAGTTGTGGCAGACTCAGCTCGAAACATACCAGTGACGAACAATCGCTCAGGGCCATTGGGGATAAATCTATCTGGGAATTTACAATTTCTTTGCTTTCCCTTCTCTATTTGTCACCCCGTTTTCATCTACTCCCTGGCACTCTTTGGACCCTTGGGACTGGATCGATGTATCCTTTCTCATAGGCCCCAACAACCACTAATTGTTCATATAACACGGTCACAATAGAAATGAGGTAAGAAGCATCTAAATTCACAAACAAGTACCCATTTAGAACACTAATCCCTGCACATATGAGTGAGTACAGGCATACAGTGTATATACATCCAATGCACACGGAGAGTCCTACTTATAATGCTTTGGTACATATACGTAAGTAGCAAGCGCACACAATCGTCAACCTTACAATGGCTGACCAATATCTGCTCTCATACCAATATTGAAGTATATATATATATATATATATATATATATATATATATATATATATATATATATATATATATATATATATATATATATACTATCAACGCCAATTCAGGCACAACTTATGACACCCCTCTCTCTTCTTCATTAATACGTATCCATATACACACATACCAGTGGCCACTAACACACACATAAGTAATACACACAATCAGAAATGATTTATACACTCGCACGTACAAACATACATTTTGATAGAGATTGTTTGATATTGTCTGATGAACAATGTACTGCATAGCAAAGTCAGTGAAGTCTAACCACGATGCACAATCAATTTCGGGGTTATTACGTTGTGTGTAGCACCATGTAAGAGCAAAGCACCAAAAGAACACCAAGTTCGTAGTTCAGTTTCTAATGTCTGATTGTAAGGTTTATTTCCACACTTGAATATTTAATACTAACGACGTTCTCGAATTTGTAGAACTCTCAACACCCGCTTTGGACTACAAAACTACTACGGGGACTTTTTACCAGCGAACTGCTCCACGTGTCTCTATAGGTTTCGTTTTGAAATCTATGAGGAACCTCTTTGTGACAATGAAGTCCACAGATACTAATCGGGAAAAGGCTGAAGCTGAAGATATTAAGTTCAGCACTACTGGTTAAACATTGATGTTGTATGAAACATGGTGTTATCTACTCTTTTTAACTTACAATAAAATAATAACAACCGAACATCTGCCAGGAAAAAATTGTCAAGTTCATTGTAGTCCAAATATATAAATGATTCAAAATAACCTATAATTTTTTAAAAATATATCTTGGCACGAAGTAAAGGGGTGGGGGTAAAATGTAAAAAAAACAACAAAAAAAAAGACAAGACTGCGCCACAGCAATGCAAAGACGTAAACTGAAATATTGACAGTAGAGGTAGTGGTGGTTGTTTTCTCTGAGTGGAGAGAAAGAAAGAGCGAAGTGTACACGCACCAGCGATGTGGCTGTTCCGTATATTGCACCGTCCTCCTACGTTTAGTGCGCACAATGAAATGTTACACATCTTACTACTATCCCTTTGAGTTTGAGTAAAAGTTGCGCACTCATTGTCGACAGTTTTCAAACTCTCGATTTTGCCGTTATTCGACATGTGTGATTTGAACAGATTTTTTTACATTTTAATTTTAATAAACCATGTTTTCAACCCCTTCTTTTCCTGATATTATTATCTTTCTCCCTTTTCTCTTCAGTAAGGCAATTCACGGTACAACTTCCGCTTTTTGACGATGGTGGAACACTGGAAATGAACACTTTTCGCAATCGATTACTCGAATATTTTGTCTGTTCACTCAACATACAAGAATTGTTTTCTAATTTTCAATGCCATCACTGAAAAAGTTATGTTTTATGACGATTCTTCAAGAAATATCTGCTTATCAACCTTGAGATGCAACCTCTCTAAATATTTTTCGAATTTTCCATTGCTTTTTTTTCGCGTAATTTTAGACTTAGCATTTCTTGGTAGTAACAAACCAAGATGTCTGCTCGTTGGTTTCTTTGTAATATCGGTAGATTCTCTGTTGGGTTCAAGTTGACCAAATTGCATATTTTGAATTCACCTTCCAAACAATCTTGGCAGAACTGAAAATCTTTCAAAATTCATGAAACGTCTTATGGGCAATTTTTATGAAAAATTATAGTTAAAAATCGACCTTTGACAACCAAAACGTCTGATTCACGATGTACAACCTCAAAACAGGAAAAAATGTCCTAGGAATAAATGTGGATGATATATGTCGTAAGCTAATTTTAATTTCAAGTATTTTTTTGTATTTCATAATAGCATTTAAAGGTTTAAATAAAAAAAAAAAACACTTTCTACTTTCTGGAACATTCCCAGTGGAATTTATATACCAACTAGTTGTCTCCCGTGAAAAAAAAAATCATGGATATATTTGAATTCCTGTGGAATCATTTTTTTTTGGAAAATATTCTTCGTATATATACAGATCTGGTTAGCCATTCAATAGAAACTGTCGAGTGACCAAAGTCTTTTGGCAGCATGTTGTGATGTGGATGATCAATTAAAGATTTGGAAGAAATGAGATCAATGAATGAGTTACTTCTGCATTTTGTTTGGCAGGGATCACTAAAAATGTCTGGATTTCTTTTAAAAAATCAAGTGGATATGAACTAAGTGATCAATTTAGCATTAGCTTACACCGCGAATTGAACCCCTACTGAAAAGCTTATTGGGGTTGATTTTTGTTGACACAATAAGCGATACATGTTTAAATTTTCAGCCCTCTGGCTCCATTGGTGCTGCCGGTACGTGTCATACATATATCCAGTCGGACCAACTTGAAAACTAAAGAAACCTATTTTGACAGTTTTGGTTGGTGGTTTCTAATACACACACACACACACACACACACACAATATATATATATATATATATATATATATATATATATATATATATATATATATATATATATATATATATATACTGGAAGCTGTAATGCATTTGGTAAAAATATCTATTCGTATCTTAATAGTTCCCTACTTCGAAGATTTTGATTGTGTAAATAGATGCTTACGTCTTACAAACAGAAAAATCGCACCATTCATCATATAAATCGACATATACTACACAATAAACGAGACGTTTGTTTGAAAAAAGAAAAGTTGTTTTGAAAGCATAGCATAAAAATAACAACTTAATAGAAATTTCATCATTCGTTCTGAAAACGTTATTCGTTTTTATCATTGTATAAAAAAATCATCCCCAAAACATTTCTAATTTAATATCGTCGATGGGTAAAAATCTGTGCACATATATCCAAGAAATAAGGCATGATATTCCTAAATACACATAACGCGTGAACCATTATTAATGGAGTGAATGCATTGTCCTTAATGCAATAAAATGGATGATCTTGTGCCAGACATGGATTAGTCTTCGTAAATTAAAAAAATACAAAGAGAAGGAAAGCTTCTTTGACTAGTTATTTTGTACCTTGATGATTGTTGGTCCGAGCTTATGAGTAAATATATAGGCCTTGGCCAAGTCTTTCGTACCCCGTGCCAGCTTAGGTCAGAACTGTTAAAATGTGTGATGAAAGCCTACTGCATGAATTTCATATTTATGCGATTCTCTTCCTTGTTTCCACTGTTTATGCAGAGAGACGAAGAAAGATTTGAACAGAGTAGGTTAAGTGTTAAGTTATAAGGGTAAGCTTCGACGAGCTCATCGGTGGTAAAGTAACTTTCGGAGCCATCAGTAAGTAAAGGTCAGTTTTTTAATACCATACACACTCTCAACCGAGACGGATCAATGTTGCATCATTGTCGACGACGAAATAATTCTGTGCTTGACAAGGGAAAGTCAAATAAGTAATATAAAGTAAGTCGCTTACAAAATGCAGATAAATCGTTTAAACGGTAAATCGTATCCTTTAAATAACTAATTAGTAAATATCAAGCAAATGGTATTTACTGACGAAGTATAAGCCTTTGGGGCGACAGTTTGACTAATTCAATAATGATATAGATTTCTATCCCCACCTCACGAAAGAAGAGCGTTCCTATTTGATAAATTTTCGTAAGCCGAAATAGCGTAATTTCTATAGGGAAGCTTTTGGCCGTTCCCAGAACAGAAAATAGAGACGATTGTATGTTTGGCTAAGTCGTCGGATATTGGACTGGTAGCAGGTACAGGAGACTGGAGTGTACGTGTGAAAAAAAAAAAAAGAATAGTTTTCACGCTATCTCTATAACGACTCGCTGCAAAACCAATGTTGAATGCTATTTTCGCTTTTCGCCTTTTTTTCCGTAAAAGTGGAAAAGTGGCAAAAAATGGACTTTCAAAAATCGGGGAATACCTGTATTTCATTTCGACTGAATGAAATGATTGTCGTTATTGCACTTTAGACAGGAAGCAGCAACGTAATGACTCATACACACACTAGATAATACTTACATACTGATTATAGCCACCTTTCAGCATTAGACTTTGTATACGTAAGCATTACCACACAAACCGCTTGAGGCACGTACGTACACATGCACTTGTGCACCCTCTCATGTACACTAAATCAAGCACGCTCATATAAAAAGAGACGTATACATACTCACACATACACGAGGAGTGAGAAACGTGCAAATGCACTAATTGACCACCGTCAATTCGAAACACATAAATACAATGGTAAAAATAAAGAGCAAATATCAACAAGATAAGAGATATAGAGAAGGAGAGGAAAGAGAAGAAAGATCTACGAGGAAATAGATAAATACGGCGACGGGTGCTTTGTCAAAGTAATAAATGAACAGCTCGTTTGCTAAGCAACAAAATATATATATTAGAAGACCATGATCTGTATAAATGAGATTTCGTTAGTTTATTTCGATATTCCACCAGTGCATTTCGGCTTTTTCAATAAAATTTTCTTGAAAAAGCCAGAATGCACTATCTGAACTTCGGTATAGCCAAGAGAAATTTCATTGGTGCAAAACTCAATCATCTGAAATTGCCATTTCGCTCATAAATTGAAAATTAGTTAGTCATTCAATGAAAACTGTCAAATGACCAACGTCTTTCAGTTGGAAAAAACAAGTGTGAATTTAGCAAAAACTAATATCCTATTTAGGGACGGGGAATTAAGAGAAAAAATGTCTATCTCTATATGATAAGGAGTAAATGTTGAAATTTCTAGCCCTCTAGCTCCATTGTGCAACCTGTACCTGTGATACATAGACAGCCAGTCAGACAGACAGACCAACCTGAAAACTAAAGAAACCTATTTTGTGACAGTTTTGATTGACGGTTTCTAATATAACAAGTGATTTCACGGAGCTGTGTAAAATAATCACTACGATTTTATACTACTAATAATAAACTTGATTAAATAAATCAAATGTAGTTGCAAGAAGGTATCTGGAGCTATATCCTAAGCTGAATTCAAAACTTTTTCTCTCGCCGTCTTTCTGAATATTTCTGAAATGAAGATTTTTCCTCTTCCAATTCGTAGATTGATATGAAAACTGTTTCAAGCTTAAGTTAATTATTAGTTGGGATGAGAGATCTACTACTGAACAAGATTGATGTAAGTTTTCTTTTTCAGAAAGTGAATGACTGACTATCAACTCAGTCCTATTGATCTATTAAGTGATTTAGTAAATGCTTGCTTGCTGATTAATCATAACTATTACGTTAACTTAATAGCTCTTGTCTAACAGACTCTCTCTGTCTCTCTCTCTCTCTCTCTCTCTATATATATATATATATATATATATATATATATATATATATATATATATATATATATATATATATATATATAATTCAAGAAATGGATACAAGATCCGACAGAACTTTTAATTAATGATTTCACATCATTACACGTATATATATATATATATATATATATATATATATATATAGAGAGAGAGAGAGAGAGAGAGAGAGAGAAAGAAAGAAAGAGAGAGAGAGAGAGAGAGACACACACACACACACACACACACACACACACACATACTATAATATACCCGTCCAGAATGACAGAGTTATTTATGTCAAAATCTTACAGCTATTTTATTAGATAATTTTTTAATCTAAGTATCTTAATTTCAAGTTTTTTTGAAGTCTCAACTCATCTCAAATTGTTTTAATGAGCGATGATCAGACTTTAAGTCTTGAGAGTTACTGTGGTGTAATTTCTATTATTATGTCATTATAGGAAGGTCAATCAACCAATGAGATCACCCCATTTGACTGCAAACAAATAAGCAAAATAAATAGAAAGATTGGCATAAAATCTCATTTTATATATATATATATATATATATATATATATATATATATATATATATATATATATATGATTTGCGTTTTGTTGTGTGATGGTGGGTTATTTCTATGTATGGATCGGCACTAAGGAGCCTGAAGCTATCTTAATAGGTGATTTAGTTTCAATAATTCAAGTATCCTAATTTTAATTCCAATTTCAAATCAACCAATGCTATCATCTTATTTGAGTCCAAACAAACAAACAAATAGTTAAACAACAAAATATTGCATATAAACTCATCATATATATATATATATATATATATATATATATATATATATATATATATATATATATATATATATATATATATATATATATATTCATGGATATATATGAATTTTTAATGGAAAGAATGGTGAATTTATTCCAGTTGAAAGGTCCAGAAGGGTAGGAGGTATTTTACAAGCAAAATATTTCCAACCCTACCTCAACAGAAGAAATATCCAGTGTTAGAAAGGGAAAAAGAAAATGGTCGCACTGCCCATTATAAGAGCATATATCAACTTCGCTTGAGTTGGTACCTGACCATTCGATCGAGCCTACTAACAAAGGCCTGCTAGATTAGCATGCTGATTATTGCTATAATGCGTTCGTTCGGATCTATTTTTGTTCATTTTATTTATCAATACATAAATTCTGCGTTAGAATATTGATAGAAGTAGATCCTATGAGGATCGAACCCACTTACAACTGCCAGCAATATTAACTTGCTAATCATTGCTTCACGACGTGCATCCTGAATCATTTTTTCCTATTTTTTTTATCAACTTTTACGTTTTGTATCAGACCATCAATAGCAGGCGATGCAATTAGGATTGAACCCATTAATGACGACAAGAAGTTTTTTTTATTTTGTTCATAGATAGCATTTTTGTTAAAGATACTTTTGGCATAGGTTTAGGTGAAGTTACCCTCAAATCATTGATCGAAGATAAGAAGTTACAGACGCCAAAGGACAACAGAAAGATCGTAAGTTGATTTATTGACGAAATAAAGCATAGTCGCTTGGAACCCTTGCAGATAGTCTGTCACAGTCACCTAAGTAAACTTACATTAAGAGAAGAACAGCTCTTTGAAAAGATATACTGAAATAAAAGCCTTATACAGTGTGGTCAAGTTGATGTTTGGAAAAGACTTTCATACAGTGATGCATTTTTAAAAAATCGTACACGGAGAGACGGTGTGATTTGAAAAAATACGGCAAAGAAATTAACTTTTAGAAACTTTTCAGTGAGAACAGAAGTGCCGATGACTTTTCGATATTGAAAGGATTGGTTGAGAAATGAGAAAATCGTAAATAACAAAAAGAACATTTTTCTCCGCTCTCTTTCTTTTGTACAAAACATTTTTCCTATTCTGAGTGCGGTGTGTTTTGTTGTTTTTTGTTGTTTGCTCAACTTTGATTTTGCAATTTGCGATGAATGTGCATTATACTTTTTGGGTTTTGAGTATCCGTATTTTCATGTCTGTTTTACATTGCGATTTTTTTTTTTTTGCGTATGTTACCCGTGATTTTGGTTTGAGATGTTGGCTAAAAATACCAAGACCGTAAATGACGGTTTAAAATGATTGGAAATTTTGCATCTCTTTTAACCAAAGTGAATTTTTATTCGTGGACAGATTTTGTCCCGTGAGGCCCTGATTTGGCTTCTGCACGGTATCATGTAAATACGTTTTTTGAATTTATATATTTTCCCTGTTACATCTTAGCTAAAGCGAGCTGATATGACGAAGTCTTATGAAAACAATGTATGAAAGTGGATTTTTTGACTAAGACGTACAAAAGGTGTAGCATGCGCAATTTGCTTTATTGATGGTATTAGTTAATAATTTTTCGCGAAGTCGAAGAACAGACTAACCACCTGTTCCGACGGGAATGGCAATAGTAATTGGATTTAGCCGTGGAATCGTAGGTTTTCTTTGAAGTCAGAGCATGGTTTAGATAACTGTGTCGACTAATGCAGTGAAAGCATCCTACTTCTGTGGAACTGGTCATTCCTAGTCTATAAGTCATGTTGCAGGAAAGAAATTGGTGTTTTCTTTTGAAGGGAAATTCTTATTACCCTTGAAGGGACAACAATTTTACCCTTGATTTTTTCTAAGTTCAAATTTATGCTTGCAATGTGTTATATGTATTTTATTAATTGCGTCTTTTTCCGCATTTACATATGTGCGTTGGTCAGGCTCTTTGCAGTCGAAAAGTAGAGAAAGAACAAACGTTTAGTTTCTTTTTTTTCAGTTTTTCGCACTCGCTCGCCTTGTGTAATGAATCAATTTCTCAAATAACATCATTTGCCTGTGGCTGGTGGATTGCCACAGTTGTTTTTCTTTGTCAGCGAATGATTCATGAAAAAATGATAAGGTCTACAAGTATTGTCAACATTTTTTTCCTTGAAAATGCCTCTTATGAAAAAAAAAATTAGGAAAACGAAAGGAAAAAAAACAACTAAAATCCAAACAAAAAAGAGACTTTTAAAAGTTATGGACTCGTGTTGAAGTTGAATAGACCAAAGAATTTTTTTTGTTTTCATGGCAGAAAGGGATATGCTTTCTTTTGTTGTATTTTTGTACGTTTTTATTGGTGACACTGTATTTTTACGGTTGTAATTCATTCCCTATGTGCTCCGTTAATATGATCCTTTTTGATGATTTTTGGAAATATTTTTTGGCGACGTTACAGTGGTTTGACACGATGGTCATTCTTGGTGATATTGCATAATCATGCATCGAAATTTAGGCAACAGTTTTTGGCCGGTGCGTCCCAAGTGCGCTGGATAAGACACGTACAAAATGAAATACGCTCGAGCATTACCTGAGGAAAATAAAATCATTTTGAAAGAAGAAGATGACTTGTGAACAGTGGTTAACGATAAAGGTCCATACGGAAAAGTGATTCTGAGTTTTGTATCGGAAGTCTTGAAGACCGAATTTTTGGTTTCTTTTTACTGTCACACACAGATGAATGCATTCGTGTACACAGTTATGACTGTTTCATTGCTTTTGTTGTTTTAAATGATTTTGCTGTCTTTTCATGTATTTTTTTTTAATTGTACAAGAGAGAGAGGTAATAGATAAATGGAAACATTTTCCTAAAAGAGAGAGACGGAGTTGAGGGGAAAAAAAAAAGCAGTTCATTTAGAGATTAGATTTTAAAGAATCTAAGAGAAAGACAGATTCTTTGCTGACGAACCAGGAAGGAAGAGAGAGAAGGGGAAAAAAGTACCACGAATTACGCCTCAGCCGAAATATCGAATCAACATCAGAAAGGTATTTTCTTGTACACATGCGCGCGCGCGTGTGCGCACGCGCGTTTACGTTTAGAATTTACGTGCAAAGAAAGCCATCATCCTTCAGCTTGCTTTTAAACGTTACGCTTCCGAACACACTCTCTCCCCTCTCTCAGTCTCTCTCTCTATCTATCTATATATATATATATATATATATATATATATATATATATATATATATATATATATATATATACATATAATACTGAATTTACGGCCACCAAGTAATAAAGAATCGTTTTAAAAATTGAAGTTAATTAATTATAATGTGGCTTTCTAGCTATAATGGATATGATATACTTTTGAATGGAGCTACATATATATATATATATATATATATATATATATATATATATATATATATATATATGTGTGTGTGTGTGTGTGTGTGTGTGTGTATGTGTGTGTGTGTGTGTGTGTTCTAGTTGGGATAATTGTAGAGACATGATATTAGGAAACATATTTCGCCCGGTATCGGATCTGTGTGCGTAAGCGTTCTATTCTTCTTATTAGTCAGCTGTGTGAAGTCCTTTGAAGAGGACAAGCATGAAAAGGTAAAGAAAATTAACTTGGATATAGAAAAAGGTTACAGAGAAAAGAAGAAAAATAGAATTTTCATTGAACGCTTAAAGATTTTTATTTCAGTTTATGCTCGAAACTTCAATTTTGATCTATATGCATTGGTACTCAGCTGTCTTGTATAAACATCGAAGTGCACATGCATGCGTACATTGACATGTGAACTCAATCTGATGCGTATACACAATCAAACACATATGCACACATGAACGTGGATGAGATTGTATTTTTGAATATCCTTATTATTCTGTATTTTACAGCGCTAGTCGTGTAGAATGAGCGTTTATATTAAGCATCATAAGCTGTTGCTTGTGTGTCTATATTTGAACGTGTGTAGGAGATGCATAGTTCGTGGTAGTTCGTCGAACTTGGGACACGAAATGGCTCCCTCAAAGAAAAAATATATTGATATAAAAATGTATATGCTTCTTTACATACTTTTGGAAGGACAAATGTGTGTGTGTGTGTTTGAATATATATATATATATATATATATATATATATATATATATATATATATATATATATATAGAGAGAGAGAGAGAGAGAGAGAGAGAGAGACACACACACACACAGAGTATATGTGGTACAAATCAGGCTAGCAGTATAACATGATATAATAATATATCAATAATATAAAGCCACTTCTGAAACGTAATGGATTTTTTTCATAGAGTGCTCGATACATAGAACATTTTACTCATGAAGTTAAGTTGTTTCAGAGTAGAGCTGGGAATAAAGGCCCAAAGAGGACAGAAACACGGGCTAGTTTGTGCAGCGAATCCACAATCTACTATTTATTTATTATATATATATATATATATATATATATATATATATATATATATATATATATATATATATATATATATATATATATATATATATATATATAACTTCTTTTCTTGAAATAATCATCTTATACAAATTCAAATATCATTAATATTCATTTTTGATATTCTTCACTATTACCTCAATTTTTGCGCGCAATTCGGAATTAAGAATAAGTTCCGGGTTACCTCCCCTACATTGACACACGACCTTCTATGCAGGAGTGTAGCTCAATCAACACCGGGCATCCCTTACCACTGAGCCTCTGGAACTAGTATGAGTTCAATGAGCCACTTGCATTCCTCCACATAGGCCCTGTCTTGCCTGGGGTTTTTTCCATTGCCAACAATCGGACATATTCTCTGTATGGCCTATTTCGAACGCTAAATGGATACGTGTACTCCTGGGAGATTCCTACGTAACCTCTAAAATTAATAAATAAATAAGAATATGGCCTTGTTTCTAACTCGGTCGGGTCATGGAACAAGTTCAAAATTTACTGCGTTTGGTACATCAACATTCTCGTAAAATTAGAATTATCTCAGTATATAGATATTTATTTACTGACGCTCATGCCAGTATTGAAGTCTTGGAGTTCAGACACATAGTTAACTGATTCTATAAAACCATTCAATCAAATATCAGATGTGTCTACAAATCTCAATAAAACGCTTTCTGGTCGGTTGTTCCAATTACGTTAAACTACAGAAATAGAAAGGGAGGGATGAGTGTGATGCCATTAAAAGGTTGACGTAATTAAAAGAATATCTGTTGTGCTCATTCCTTTACCTGATGCAAAATGTTATAAGTGTATTTTTAAAAAGCCAAAAACGGCCATTTATGATTTTTATTGAAAATGATACACGTTGATTATTCCTATGCTGCAATATTTTAAAAGTATGAGAATCAATTGACTCAGAGAGGCTGCTTTCTTTCCTCCTCCCATTACTATTACTACGGATGGTGGACGCTTTGTTAAACATGGTTCTTGTTTTTTAATGATTATTATACACTCAAACCAATTCAAATATGTACACAAGCATATCTATAACGGGCCTAATGCAATTCAAGTGCTATACTAACGCGAGTCCAACGACCTGATTCAATCAGCATCGTATATGAAACTAGTTTCAGTCCACAAAGTTTATAAGCGTGTTGAGCAGAGAAATGAAATGAATCAAGACTTGGTTTAAATTTACTGTATATCACGTATTTGTAACAGTGGTCTTACTCTGAAAGGTTTAAAAACTGATTTTCGAGGAAAATTATCTTGTAGGTTATTTTAAAATTTTATGAAGAAATTAAACCAGCAAAATCATACTGTTCAAAGTAGGCATCCAAGATTGAATTAATACAAGATCATTAAGAGTGCTGTTATGCACACCGAAACAAGATTTAATTATTTAGTGTCTGAGTCCTTTGGTATGTATGGTCCGAAAGTTTCACAGTAATGAAGGGTTAAAGACATAACGCAAGTTTGGAGAATTTTCAGTTTATTATTTATCAGGACCATCTTTTCAGATTTTAAGAAATTGTAAAATGACAAGATATCGTTTTCCCATGAGAAGGCCGTTTCTTTATTTTTCCTTTAGTTGACTTTCAAACAAATCAACATATTTTACGTTCCTAATATTACCGGCGTCAAAAATAAAAAAGAAATCCTGGTCACTTTAAGGAGGCAAATTTTTCTTTGAACTCTGGTTATCAATAAAAAGCAGTGTGTAGGTATGATAATGTTTTTAATCTTCCGTATATCAAAGGATTATATATAGGATTAGCAATTGGACTGATATAAAATAAATGATTCAGAAATTAATTTTGGTCTTTGTTTGTGCCAAGTTCCCACTGTTTATTGATTTGTTCTGATTAGTCTTTAAATATTTACAACTATCTGGAACTCATCTTATTTGGCAATTTCCAGCAATTATATACTTGTATATTGAATGGAAAGTAAAGGCCCAGTATTATAGTTACATTATAAACAGAATCATCCCCACTCCCAGCATCTAAACCATTTTTTTTTTAATTTCTCAAAACTTTTTCTCTAAAACCTCCCCCTTGGTTCATTGAGTATGCATACCTAAATGCAAAATTTGGCTTTCGATAATTCGGTCGGTGATCACATTGGTAAAAAGTTTGTTGATACAGTTGAGTAGACTTGTTGCCTGTAGTTGTTTCGATCTTTCGAATTCCCTATTTTATATTCCCAATTTCTTCGAGCACGCTACTTATTTGATTTCTTCCTGTATTGAGAGACATTTTAATAGTTTTGAAGCCCCTACCCTTTCGAAGATGCTGCCGATGACTGTTGTGGTAAATCTTCATTTATCGTCTCTTAGTTCCTTTTGGATGGTTTTGTTAATTTCGGCTGCTTCGATCTTGTTGTTGTGGATGGCTTTAGATTTCTGTGTTCCTGATTCTTGGTTCCTGATGGTTTGTTTGCCCTTTGGCTTAAGCATACTGGCGACTTCAATTAGAGAGGAAATAATTGAAGGATCGAGTGAGCGTTTTTCTGTACACTGAGCAGTTTCAGTTTGGTGCAGAATTGGTTTCCCGGTTCTTTCTTGATGTTAATTTCAATTTTACATATCATTCTGTGGTCACTTCCTACATTGCCTTGATTTAGGACCAATATTTTTGGTATCTTGGAGCATGGAGTTGTCTCCTCCTTGGTTGACTGTGAAGTGGGAGCAGAAACTCGAATGATGTTTGAATTATTTATTTTTTTTTTAATTATTATTATTATTATTATTATTATTATTATTATTATTATTATTATTATTATTATTATCATCATCATCATCATCAAAGTACACGAAGGCTTACTATTTTGTAAACCTCTCGCAGGCCAGGAGCCCTCACGGGCTGCATGTGGCCGGTGGGTCATATGTTGTGCAGGCCTGAATAAAATCATAATTAGATGACAGGACAGATTTTTTTTAAAATCTGTTCTGATTGTTGCTATTAACGACATTACAAATAAATTCTTTTGTTATTCTTATTTTATCAAAATCAATTTGAGGAGTTATATTCTCCTATATTCTACTTATTCAACTACTTTTTTGATGATTAGTTGGGGTTTTTTTCATCAGAAAAGAAGGCACGAGAAATAATGCTTTTATCAATGTGGAATATATTTTGAACAGGCATGCCGTAGTTCCTTGAATTCAGCATTTTTATTGCGTCAACATGAATAACATTCTATTTTACATCAATTGTATGAATAGAGTTCTACTTCCCTACGTTTTACTGCCCTTAGCGTTACTGTAAACATCTTCACATTGCTAATTATTTTATGTGTTAATTCATCTATTTAGCAAATGACTTCGTCGCATCATAAGATACGTTTTAGCGGTTTACTAATGTAACTAAAGTCATCGGCCAAAATGAGTAAGTATTTAATGTTATATCTTTCAGTACATACAAGCATGTACATTTCTTCATTACAATGAATGAAAGAAACAACAACAAAGTCTATAAACAACACTGCATAAACACATTAGTAAAACGTATTCCCTCAAAGAATAATGAACAACTCCCTGGTAGAACCCGATCTAAATATACTTAAAACAAAAACAGTAAATAATTTCAAAGCCAAATACGACAATTAAACGACACATGAAAAAACAAAAAAACTTTTGAAGACAACAACTTAAAGTCGAGATACAAGCACAAATATGTGCATCATATTTACTTGCAAAAAATGTTCATGTTGTAACGATGCAACCGTACGTAGAAACGTATTTCCATATTTAAAAACAACACAAATTCTTCAGATGACTAGTGAGCCGATATTAGAACTGTGAATCTCACGTTGCCAACGAATAACAGAGCATAGTGGATTTGAAGGTGGTGTTATAAAAAGTGTGACATTTTCGAGGCTTTTAAAATCAATTTGAAGCTTTATCGAAAATATCGTGTGGACAGTCATGAGCGTATACATAAATAGGGAAATATCAAATGAAACAGGAAAATATCTTTGAATCAAAAAAAAAATCCTAGACCCACCCAAAATTTTACTTTTTTTACTTTTTCTTACCCCATTGCACTCCTTTTCACGAAATTTTGTCGAAATCCATTTGATATTTTCGTTGAGGCAATTTTTTGAGTTGAGCTAGCGACTGCCAAAATTGAAAATGTTCGGGGTAGGGGAAATATTTTGCCCATACCCCATGATTCATGCACCCCATAGAAATAAATTACACTTCTGTCAGCTTTGGAATGATATGTTAGCCTTGATTTGATGACCTTTGAGGCCAGAAGAGGTCAAATGTTGAAGAAGGTCGGTGGTGCTAAAAATCCAGCTCTTAAATCAAACACGTTCCAAATTTGCCACTTACAGGGTGGTATCATAAAAAAAAACTTCTTTATATACATATATTCTTTACATCTCTGTGATGTTTTGGGAAAATTTGGGTTAGAGTTGATAGACATCTTGCCGTCATTGTTCGCTGTTTCTTGAGGTACTTGTTGGAAAATGACTATCGAAACCCATATTCTGTGTTTCGAATATATGTAGAATGTTTGATCTTAAATTCATATTTTAATCAAATGCTTTGAATGGCGAAATATTCATATATGAACGAACACATGTGAAAACACCTATTAGAGTTGTGGCCTATGGGCTCCATTCGGGTTGGTTGGGACATGAGACACACCTACAATGTAGAAGCTGTCAATCATACAGTATTTCAATATGATAACTGATGTTGATATGTTGTTGCAGTTCACTCCCATGGCTCCATTTCAGATTCCAATATAATGGTGTATTGATCTGGTCGACTCAGATATATTCTGCCTATCCTACCTGAAAGGATAGCTCGATTGCAGGCTGATAAACAGCAACTTAGTTGGGTGTTAGTAACTTGCAAAGTGTCCTGACCCACATCATCACTTAGTAAATATCTTCTGTACTGAATCACTAGCAATCCAATCCAACTTGCTAATGTTACTCTTCTCGTATCCTATAGCTCCACAAATAAGATCTAAGAGTCAGAAATTTTACAGCAGTGGTATTACATCAAAGTCGGAATTTTGGGACTTTGGATCCCATACTAATACATGCCAAAAGTACTCCCATGTTCTATCTATTTATATTGTGTATATTCATATGTATGTGTATGTGCGCACGCGCGTGTGCGCAAATCAGGAATAGAGGACATCAGCTGCACGTGAAAACTGTAGTTGCCTACAGGTGATGCAAGAACGGGGCCATAGGCGACTGAGAAAGATGTCAAATACCCAACAAAGACTGCATTCCATTCGTAATCGTTCAACAAGGTTATCATCATTGACAGCACGGCATCGGTTACCGTGTCTCACTTTGTCGAGTAAAACTAGCGCTATGCCACCTGATCAGACAAGTTTCTGGCTCTTTCGGACAGTCGGTCGAGTTCGCATGTCGAGAAAACCGCATGGGGCAATAGATCTAGCCTGTTGGCAAGGTGTTGTGCAGTCTGGTGGCGGCTTTGTAATGTTGTTGGGGTGTTCTGTTGAAGTTCGCAAGGACAATTAGTGAAACCGGGGTCTGCTCGACGGATGTAACATACACAAATCAAGTTGCAGTACCATTTGCATTGCTTTAAGCTCGCCACGTTTACCGATAAGGGTTCGTTCCGGCAAGATAACGCACCTTCCTGCGTAGTTGATACGAAGCTGTTTTCAGGAATGTTACTCCATTGGCTCCCACATTCGCCAGATTGGCGGACGACCGATTAAGAATGGTGGACAACCGATGGACATCGAGACTCACGACATGGGTCCCCCGAGATCACATGCGCAACCGAGACCGGCAGAATATTAGATGGAGGGACGAGCTAGACAAATTCATAAAGTACTAGCTCTGCAACACCCATGATATAGAAGTGTGGCAAATCCTGGGGAAGGTCTATGTCCAACGACGGACATCGAAAAAATGATGATGATGATGATGATGATGATGATGATGATGCACAGTACATGTTGCTGAAGTCTCTAAATTCCCACCACCAACAAACACAACTCTGGATTGATATAACCGCACAACGACCCCATCTACACGTAGATTTCACGCAATTTCACAAAATTCTGCAAATCTATTAAATTTGAGTATTTTTTTTTTAATAAAAAAAATGATGACACTCAAAGAATAACAATTCATTCATATAATGAGCATATATTCGAATTTCTTTTTTTGTCGCTGACACAACTCATCGGTTGATTTACCTTCCTACTATGACATAACATAACGTCATAAAAACTCATTACACAAAACAGATTGAACTGAATTGACCCAATTATATTGCTTGAGACTCCTTGATATTGATCCATGCACAAATAATCACGTCATTTTATGTGTATATTATTATTATTATTATTATTATTATTATTATTATTACAATAATAGTAAAAATAATAATGATAATGATAATAATAATAATAATAATAATAATAATAATAATAATAATGATCGAATTCAATAAATTTGCAGATTTTTTTAATATTCATTTATTCTCTTTAAATCTATTCCACTTTTTACGATATATAAGTGAGTGTGTGTGGGGGATGCAGAGTTACTCTTAATCATTCGAGGGTTTTCCATTCAATTTTTGGATAATTCGCGGTTCAATCATCACAGAAAATGCACTGTACAATATAAACAAAACGTGAAAGATTTAGAAATGTATGTATATTTACAGTGTGGCAACTACCGCGAACCTTTGGGCAAAAAGTGATGAGAGTCGATGAAAACACACACATATACATAGTCTAGGAAGCTTTACCGCTTTAAACACTAAATATACTAAAAAAAATCCAGAAAGTTTTCTGCGTCACTTCAGTCTCTTATTTCCCAAAATCTATTAATGTAATCCATTTAATTTTCTTCAGTGTTTTTTATGTTTTACACAGACTTAGAAATTATGGTACTATGTGTATTTTTTCTTGTTGGGATCATCAGTTCTTTACCATGAAACTGTTTCTTTTTTGTTTGATTCAGAAGTCCCCTGATGTAATTAAAACATCCAGGAAGATCATCATCAATAAACTTTAGTAAAAAAAAAAAAAATCCTCACACGAAATAGCCGATTCTCTGGTAATCCTATTTATATGAGAACGTACACGGCGATCTCCAGATATGATTTGGCAGCATATTCTCTTTAATAGACTTTTATTAAAAATGAGAGACAGAGAGCATCTTTTTAATTTTTTTTTTTTTTTACTAATCTTTCCTTATTATCGTACAAGTGAGCGGGTCTTTGGTTTCAACGTGTATGCATATATATATATATATATATATATATATATATATATATATATATATATATATATATATATATATATATATATATATATATATATATATTCGAAAAGCTAGAGCGCTTTTGGTAGCATCTTCAGCCATTTTCAATATCGGGGTGGAGTTGTATTCTTCAGTTCCATGGTAGAGTTGTATTTTGTTTTGATGATATTTTGCTACTTGATTTTACTGTTAAATTCGGCGTTTGTAGCTTACTGTTTGCTTTTATCGGTTGCTATGAGTGTTCGTTCCCATGACGTCATTTGGTGGTGTGTGAGCATTAGAGTTTTTCAATTATCAAATGCATCCGAGTAATCAATCAATTAATGATTAAACAATTGATAATCAAGTATGTGCTTCTTTTTTTTGCAAACTATTGATGTAGTTAATTTCATGTAGTATTCGGGTACTATCTACAAGTATTTGAGGATGTGAGTAGTATCATTCAGTGGTTTGTGTATTTTTCGATATGTTTTTTGGGTTTTTTTTTACCAGAGAAGTGGCAAGTTCAGCGTCATGATAATGTTGTCCTTGTATATCCAATATAGGAACAAGGTAGATGTATATGATAGGGTACACAATTCTTCAAAGGGTAAGTGACCTCATGTATGACATAATTCTGGCTATTTGGTGTCTTGGATTTTTTTATTATAAATTATCAATTTTATTTGTTTGTCTTTTTCAATTGGAGAAGTGTATTGTTTTATGATATTCGTGATTACATCTTGTTTATAACGGTTGTGCATTTGGTTGAAATAAAATAAATTTAGTGTATTTTTATTGCTTTTGTAGTCGTTAAGGTTTATGGTTTCGTTATCGTGTTTTGTAAGGGATAATTTTATTCGATTCACGACAATATAATTAGGAAAACCATTGTTCACTAATGTCTGTTTTGTATTGTTGAATTCTTTATAAAATAAATTACGGGAAAATCTGTGTGGATATTTACTGTCATGGTTGTAATGGCGAAAGTTTTTACTCGTATTTTTTATGAACTCAACATAGATAATTAAATCCCTTTTCTCGACGTTTTCGTCGATTCAAATAACAAAACTATCACTGCTTTAAAAATAAGAAGAAATAACTATCCATGTTGAAACTAAAGATCTGTTCATTTGTTTGAAAACAAGAGTCATTTTTAATGCCATGAAAATCGGGAATATTGTCGGTCTTTTCTGTAAGTTCTCGAAATATCCGGTGGACGGCCAATATGGCACTGCTTCTTACAAGGGTTGCCTGATAAGCCTGATTCTGGGCATTATGTCAGTTTTTAGCCCCGTATGTATGATGAATATTCAAATCAATCGGATATCCAAAATGTTCTATCTAAGGCCCCACATAAATTCAAATTGATAATTCCGAAATCAAAATTTCTGTATACAAACCATCCTTCAGAAAACTATAATTTAGGTCCATTAATCATATTTAACTATTAATTTTTGTTTCGTATCAAAGTAGAAAGATAGAAAGGTCAATGCATTCGAATTACAATATGAACTACGATCCTATGATGGAAGCACATTGGGATGAAAAAATCTACGAGTACACAAATTGCTTCCCTATAAAAATTACTTTTTCTTAAAATCAAAAGAATTACTGAGGAAAGTAAAATTAGATTCAGTAAAAACAGTTCATAATACATTGAAAAATATTTCTTCATCATTTTTAACGCACGTTCACTCTGATTTAGACCGATCGTTCTGACGCTCACTACTCCAGCTTTATTTACAATGTTCTACTAATTCACTCCCATTATCACCACTGGATGTCTAGCGCTTTTTATCGTTATCACTTACAATGGCTTCTGAAAAAAGATGTCGTATTGGTATTACTAAGAAACGTGTGGTGTTATCAGCTGCTCAGAAATTAGAGCTGATAAAGAGGCTGAAGACTCGTGCGTCAGTGTCGCAAGTGTATGAGTAATACAGAGTACATAAACAAACGATGCCAGACATACGTAAGACTGAAGACAAATGTACAACTCAATGGTAAGAGCAATGCTACGTTGAAGCGGCTACCCTATCAGTCGCAGGTTCGGTTCCTACAGCAGCCCTATCTTCTTTAATTGCTTATTCTATTTACGTTGTCTAATTCGTGTGATACATTAACCGTGTAACTACAAGAGATCGTTTCAGATAAGCTGATTTAAGCTCTGTGTGTGTGTGTGTGTGTATGTGTGTGTGTGTGTGTGTATACGTGTGTAGCTGAGAGAGTGAGAAGCAAAGCCGATATAGAATTATGAAAATATAGATCCACACGTGCGCACACACACAAATACACACACCTAAATATAAATATATACAGATACACATATGTACGCACATATACAAAGATACTCATATTAACATGTATTTACACATAAAAAAAACTATCTATGAGAGAGTATTTATCATAAGTTATTGATAATGAGTTCGATCATTTGAAAGAGATCACACACATACATATTTTTGCGTACTCATAAAGAAAGAAATATGCTCTCATATAATTTCCAATGTATGTATGCATAAATAAAAAGCGTGTTTCCTTTTTTCCGACCTTAATCCTCTTTGATGAATGAGGCATATGCATATGTTCAATCATAATGAACAAGATTGCCTTGCACCAGCTTCATCATCATCATCAGTTTTTTATCGTCCGTCGTTGGACATAGACCTTCCTCGGGATTAGCCACATCTCTCTATCGTGGGCGTCACGGAGTCAATATTTTTTTAATTAGTCTCTCCATCTTGTATTCTGCTGGCCTCAGTTTCGCCTGCGATCTATGAGGATGCATGTTGTGAGTCGTGATGTCCATTGGTTGTCTGCCATTCTTGCAACATGACCGACCCATTCCTATTTAGTTATTTAGTAGATTCTATGATGTCTTGGACTGCTGTTTTTTTCCCCTGATACACTGTACTGTCTTGTGACCTTTCCGTGTGAGGTTGAGCATGATTCTCTCATGTGCACGTTGCATGCTTCTCCGTCTGTGGGTCAGTTTCTTGGTTAGGTTCCAAGTTTCAGCTCCAGATGTGACTATCGAGAGGATACATTGGTAGCATACTTTTGTGAAGTCGTCTAATTTATTGTTCGCATCTTACGTATCCTGCTCGATGTTTTGTAGTCTATGTCTCGACGAGTAGAAGTTTTGGTAGAATTTTTGGGTGTGTTCGACAATCCTGTTTCTGCCTGTTGTCAGGTATGTTGTTGGTTTCTTTCTCTCCAGTAAGGATTTTATATCTGTCCCTCCGTTCAAGCCTTGGTACGTTTAACGGTTGCAGTTAAGTTTGGAACATTTTTCTGAAATTTTTATTGGTGTTTATTTGTATCTTACATCTTACCATTCTGTGGTCGCTTCCAATGTTTACTTGATTTAGGATTTGAATGTTTTTGATGGTGTCGCTTTTATCCCTTAAGATGTAGTCTATTTCGTTTTTAGTTTCGTGGTTGGGGCTCTTTCAAGACTATCATGATTTTGAAGTCGTTTGTGGTTACGAATGTTCAAGATCTTCTCCTCTCTCATTCCGTGCTTTGTATCCAAACTCGCCAACGCAACGATCATTTCCTTGTTCTACCTGTGTGTTGAAGTCTCCCATGATGAAATTGAAGTAGGGAGTTCAAATCATCATAGAAGTTGTCTATTTCTTCTTTGGTTGATCGCAAAATGGGAGCATAGACTTTGATGATATTCAATTTGTACCTCTCTGAGAGTTGTATGGTGACGCTGGCTATGCGGTCTGATACACCTTTGAAGCCTACTACGTTGTCTTTGAGGCCTACTCCACTTTGTTTTATACTTTCCATAGTTGGGAAGAAGATGTTTGCTTTTCAGTCCTATTTGTTCTTCTCCTGGTCTTCTCATTTCGCAAATACCGATAATGTCCCTTTTGATGTTTTTGATTTCATTTTCTAGTTCGGTTCGGTTCGGTGCGAGTCAATTGAGAGTGTTCTGACGTTGTAGGTGCTAATGTATAATGTTGTTCTTTATGTGAGGGTTTTTGGGTATGGGAATAAAATACCGGCCGTTCCTGCTTGGTCAGCAGTCCCAAAAGGCCCAGATGCATCTGTTGTTTTGGATGAGGATGATGTGCTCTAACAGTGACTACCCAAGCACAACACCCGTTCCAGCTGGGTCATCGGACCCAGCCAAATCACTGGCCTTGGGCGAGAGTGATGTGTTCCAACGGCTACTTATACAAAACCTCACCCCAAAAATTGAGACTAAATCAGTTTAATTGATAATGGAATAAAGCACAAAGAAATTAGAGTTCATGGCTTTTTCAAGGTAATTACCACAGAATGAACCCGAGTATTCTTTCTGTACTATTTTGAAATCTCTATTGAGCAACATTTCTGACGCCAAATCTTCGACTATATTTTGTACCCTACTTATATTTATGACACAAGGCAACAGCACTAGGCTTCCCCATGAGGATTGCATTCACTATAACAATGATATGTAAGAGGAGCTTGTTAACCATCACGCTATAGTGGACATCCTTACTGACTTTTATATACGTGTATCAACACATGATATGTATATTTATACGAAGAAATACAAAAACTAGCGCATTTCAAGATCGATGGAACATAAAAAAATAAATAAGAAATGCTATTTTATGCTATCACTTTAATCCACCGTAACGTAATAACCGTAACGTCATTCTGCTACCTGTATGAGCAAAAACATCTTGGAGGAAAAACTAAAGTGACCCTAAGAAATTCTCAAAAATTCACGGATATGTGTGAATTTCTTTCATGGAGATTACCTAGAATCCCTAACATTTGTCAACGTACATATTTGTTAATCCCCGTGAAAAAAAAAAA
This sequence comes from Thysanoteuthis rhombus, assembly GCA_963457665.1. Lineage (NCBI taxonomy): Eukaryota > Metazoa > Mollusca > Cephalopoda > Oegopsida > Thysanoteuthidae > Thysanoteuthis > Thysanoteuthis major. The sequence goes on along the minus strand of OY735220.1, from coordinate 3,373,081 downwards.
ATTATGGATGTGTTTGAATTCCTTTGAGATGGATTTTTAAGCAACAAAAATGTTGATGGGTGGGACTTTTCGCAAGATTGGATGACAAAAGAGGTAACAAAAAGTGTCGATGGGACAGTAAACGCTGTAGAAAAAGACCAGACACGATGAAGGGATGAGATGGAAAGATTTTCCGATAAGTCATGACGAAGATTAATGCAATCGTGATCACCATGGACAGGAATGGGAAATGGCCGATGATGATGATGTTGATGAGATATTTTAAAATTCTGTAAGTACGGAAATTCAAAAACAAACAGTTTGCATCATATGTCGGCTAATGTGTCTCACTTGCTAGAATGGCCTATTTATAGCGGATAGATGACCTGTTGTGGGCCAAATGCGTCTTTCAGCCGTTGCGATCGATGAGTATTTCACACCGTAGGTACTCATGGGGTTTAATTAAACAATCTGTGATAGCAATTACTAGAAGACGCGTAGATTCATACGAATAATGACAAAATTAACGTAGTGCCATCTCTACATTGTTGTTGATTTCAGAGTCGTCCGTTTATACGTTTTATGTTGTTTTGTTTTTTTTAATTTTTCTCATTTCTAACTTGTCACTGCTAACCATTATTCAACAGAACTTATTTGAATGAAGGCGCAGCTATTCGCGTATGTGCGAACTTGCGGCTGATTTAGTTGGGATTGATGCAAAAACTATGATCTTAAAGCAAATATTTCCGTTCTTTTATAATTCCTCGTTGCAAAAGTGTAAAATACTACAATAGGTATTTTTTTTTTTATCAAATTGGAGAATTTTAGTTTGAGAATCGTGTGATATTTTTATAAACCTTATTTGCTATAGATTTTCAAAAGTATACTAATATATGTATGCAAGCCACGTGTTCATGCCTCAAAGGGAATTTTTCGAAAGAATATTTCAGAAGAGAAAATATTTTGAAATGTTTCAGCCTTCAACGTATTTTCTGTTTATTTTCTGCTCTACGTTGATTTATTCGGCTGTTGACAGGAAAAATGTTGATAAATATCTGGGGCATTGTGGAGGGAAGTGATAGGAGGTGATTTAAAATCCCCGTGGTCCCCATTTGAGAGGGGTCTCTAAAAACAAGAATTGTAATCCACTACCTGCATTTCTACAAACATGATAAGATAACAAATCTCAGTAAATGTTGGGGGTGCCCCTCAAGGGGCTAAGCCCTGAGCCCGAGCACTCAAACCTCTAGCTACGTCACTGCCTTTAATAATTTCCGTTTTGTATCGGCAACTAGCTTCGTTAGTTTGACAGTTTTAATCAAATCAGTAGTTTCCAATTTTTTTTCTTAATAAAGACCACGTTCATTTTAATGAATTTTCATATGAACCGTTAAGTCAACAACTTTTTGGACCCTAAACTTTTGTAAGATCTGTCCACGGACCCAACATTAGATTCATGAATCTTCAGGGGTCCGCAGCCACCAAGTTGGGAACCACTGCACTAAATGTGCAGGTTGACACGGGCCCCTAAATTACCAACTACAGCCCTGTAATATGTAGCGAAAAATATCTTTACAAATCAAATTATTTTTTCGCGAATAACTCAATTTCTAGGCAGGGCCCAAATTGAAAATTTATTTATACTAATAATAATTGATGAATACGTGGAGAAACAAATTTAAAACGTAAAAGGCAAGAAGGTTGTATGTGATATGCGCTAGTTCTTTTCTTGAGTGAAGATGTAGCAGAAGTCAATTTGCTAATTTCATTTTCAAGTATACACAGTAGAAAAAACATCTTGAAACACTTAAAAACATTTTGAAACATCTATAAACAATCATATTCTCCAGATATACAATTGAGAATCTGGGAAATATATTACACGAATATGTCATATGAATTTGGATATTCGTTAGTGTGTTTGTGTGTCTATTTCTATGTGCGCACAATTTAGCAAACAAACGATAAAATGCACCACCGCAATCTTAGTCCCCCATTCACCATACAACTATGACCATTATATCTATCTATCTCTCTCTCTCTCTCTCTCTCTCTATATATATATATATATATATATATATATATATATATATATATATATATATATATATATCAGAGTTGGAATTATCTATGTTGACACGGGCCCCTAAATCACCAACTGTGGGACTGTGGTTGAGGTTGTCTGTGTATGATTGGATTTTGTTGGGATGAGGGTTCATATACCTGCCATCATGCTATTTATGTTGGATTGGGGATAGGCACGTCCTAAGGGCATGGCTAGGGTTGGTTCCTTTTTTAATTATTTTTGTAACAAAAAAAAAACGAATATAAGTTTCTAATTTTTGCTATCAACGAAATTATTATTCTCTGTGTGTATGTCAAGTATCGAAGATGGAAGATTATCGTCTACTAAATACCCTTCTGTTCAGCAAACTAAACTCTAATCGGTGAAACAGAAGGACGCCGAAGAGAAGATACGTCTCCTGTGGAATTAGCTATCGTCATGGGACAACTGAGGCTTTCGAGATATAGATATTGTGTTCAGTGGCGTTGTGGTTATTGTGACCGACCGAATCTGCTTCCCCAGAGGTGTATTTGAAGGTAAGAGAGGGCTATTTGAAAACACTACCCAGCCCGCCCCCTCACTGGAAGGAGAAAAGAGGGCCTCCTAAGGAGCCATAATCTATTCATACTCAATACAGATTACAAATGCTAGTGATATGAATTGTCATGCATAAAAGATTGAACTTAATCTCTGATATTCTATGAAATAAGAGATGGATTTCATCTTCAAGCATAAATTATTTTGAAAAAAGCGCATTTTTTAAATATTTTGAATGGGAGGGCATAAAAGTCGGTTGCATTATTCTGTCCGTCCAGATACTTTTACTTATTAAACTCAGTTGTACATCAATGAATTTCTTTTTCACCACCCCAAAGCCTGCGATACAGCTTGATGAAAAACATGTTCTTTGAAGCAGCTATGATGAAAATACATAATTTTTTAAAAATCTCAGTGTGGTTTGTCTAATAATGCTACAATGCAAATTATTACGTCCCATAGTTCACTTATTACACAATGTGAACAACTTTTCAAAGACTAAAGTCTCCGATATGCAATAGACACAAATGATTTTTATGGCAGAATTTTCACCAATTATATCCCTATGAATAACACAAGATTATTGCAATAGAATTAACATGTTTACAAATTTTTGGAATTTCATCGACACGAGTCGACACTTACATAAAAAATGTGCGGAGTTGTTTGAATTACAAAGAAAAATCACATCTTCGACCTGACTTAGTCTTTGTTTCCGAGTGTACACAATTAGATTTGAAAACAAATTACGACCAGGTAAAATAGAATTTTCACTTTTTGCCATTTTTTCGTAAAAGCAAAAACGTGGTGTGAAGCAAAATTTCGAAAAGTGGCGCATACCTATTTTATTGCTGTCGTCATCATCATCATTAGCTGGAAATACCCGCCTTCCGAGTGGTTATCCACGTATATATGTAGCCTACGATCGTGAAACATCGACTTAAGAAACGATTCGATATTTTACTGCCATAGTCTCCGGATAACTGGTGAATTCAATGTAATCTTTTATTTTAGAAAAAAATATCAATTGACATTCGGTTTAACTTATTTTCGTATCAGGTAATCCTTTAGTGACACGCATCCCAGTATAGAATCTATCAGAAAACTTAAATGGCAATGGGCAGGCTATGTTGCAAGAATGACAGACAACCAATGGACATCACAACTCACATCATGGATCCTCAGAGATCACATGCGAAATCCTGACCGACAGAATACAAGATGGAGAAATGAACTGGACAAATTTAGAAAATACTGGCTCTGCGACGCTCATGATAGAGAAGCGTGGCGAATCCTGCGGATGGTCTATGTCCAACAACGGACGTTAAAAGACTGATGATGATGATGATGATGATGATCCCAATATCTGAAAGAAGAGCATTTCTTAAAACTTTTCATAAACTGAAATGGCGTAATGCGACGAGGCAATTACTTTAAATTTATATGGGAATTTTTTTGCGATCGAAAGCCCCAAACATTGATGATGGTATGTTAGGCATAATCGCCGGAGGTTGAAGTGGTTGGAGGTACAGGAGTAGGAGAGAAAGAGAAAATGCGCCCACTGAACGCTCTTTTATAGACAGGCAGATAGACGGACGAATTGACTGACTCTCAGACAGAGCGACAGTATACGCAGGTGCACGCAACTTATTTCCTCATGCTTAATTATTCCGACAATCTATTTTTACACTTTAAGGCAGTATTAACAAACACACAATAATGAATATTGTAATCAAACTGGCCAAGTATTGCTCGGCAAGAACTTTTCACCAATTTCCACAACGATTCAACTCATTACCACCCCTGTCCTAGCCTCCAGCGATGTCAAGTAGGAACCACAAGCCCGCGATATAGATTTGACGGTCTCAGATTTTACATACGGGGTTGAGGTGCAGGTGTAGGTACATCAATTAATCCACCGCCTACCGACGAAAAAAGTTTACTTTGGACGACAAATTTTCCCTTATAAGTATATGTACTCATGTTCGTATTGTGGATGTGAAGCCATCCGACAGAATGTTGATGAACGTGACAATTGGTAGATGAAGGGAAAAACTTGAGCAAAAGCAGGTGTTTCATTATTTCGTGAGCATGTTTCGGTACATTTCGATGGGTGCCAGCCATCTTTATCAGAGAAATCTACAGAGGTTCAAAGAAATATTTATTGTTTACACGTTTGAGGTCAAGGAAAGAAATAGGGATATTTCTGCTCCTACCAAACAACCAAACAACCAATTTTAAGTTTGAATCGATTTCTATTTAAAAACGATAGATCTAAGGTCTATAGCAGCTTGTTTGCTGGATGGCACACACAAAATCATTAGTTCCTTAATTATTAGTTTTAATATAAGATGTTGCAAATAGATAAATAAACCCCACCACTTTTTTATAACAAGTTAATTTTCTTCTATACCAAATAACTCACTATGGTCAGATGGAATAGAAATAAATAGGTTTGAGTCTGATAGCATCCAACGAATTTGACGCTGTCATGCCGTAATTGTTTGATATCAGCAGTTAAGCATGTTGGTAGAAACGTCATGTTCTGTGGTTGTATGATTTCAAATTGCTCTGGTGAGTTGCATTTCACAAACAGAATCATCAATGCTGAATGTTACATCAATATGTTGAAAGGAAATACATTGCCCTCATTCGAACGCTTGGGAAAAGGAGATGTCTTTCGTCATGACAATGATCCAAAAACAACTGAGCTTCTGAAGAAGAAAAGAGTAGAAATGTTCGATTGACCTGGCATGTTGCCAGATTTAAATTCAATAGAACACTTGTGGAATGTACTGGAATGAAATGTAGAAGAACGACAACTATCCAACGAGACAGATGAGAATGAATGCATTCTATCGGAGTGGAAGAAACATTCATCAGTTGTCTACGTAAATCTAGTGAAATCAATAACGTCAAGACTACAAGCAGTAATAGAAAAAGAAGCACTGTCACCCCAGATATTGATTTGTTTTTTCGTTGGGGTATACTCATTTTTGAACGGCAGCAGATTGTATATTTACTGCAAGACCGATCTACCAAGTGGTAGAGTGCTCGCCTCCGGTTCGAATGGGTCAATCCAACGCTGTGCCATACCAAAGACTTTAAAAATAATGCTCAATGCATCTCCACAAAATAAACAAGAACCCCTAAGAACTATGATCGAGGAACCTCTCCCAATGACATTGGATACACCGGTTCTCGTGGGGCCTGGTCAGTAACTAGATAGATGACTATTGGGGGAACACCGTAAGCAGAAAGGAGTTCTGACAGGCCCGGCAAGCTGGGAGTTAGTCTTACTAACAATCATTCGTATGTACCTAACTCTAACGACACTCTGGATACATTGATTGCAAGTTTACTTTGATATGAAGGGAGTATATTTCTTCTTTTAGAAGACCGTGAATGTCTAAGTACAAAAAGCATCAGCAATCAATGTGCAACTTGAAATCAAGATACCAATTATTATTTGATAGTGTACCAGTTGTACCAGTGAAAATTCTGCGGGTGTTGACAATTAATAGATCATCATTACTCTCGCATATATATTTTTGCAATTAAGATACATAATTTTTTTGAAGTAATTTATCACCTGTGGAATGGACATAAGCTATAATAAACTACAAAGGCAAATGAAATTAATATATCCGTCATCGTTGTAGTTATTATTATTATTATTATGATCTACTACTACTACTGCAATGATCCAATTTTTTGGATATCGAATTTTACATTCTTTATCTCCACATCGGAGGCCTCAAGAAAAAAAGTATGGTTAATATAAAGAAAAGTGCCTTTTCCTCACTGAAAAAAAAAACTCAAAAAGTGCAACTAAAGTTTCACTATTTTGAAGATTCAAAATATTTGATCGACTTTTTCTTTTTAGGGAAATCTAGGGATTTTGCACAATGATGTGGATCACAAATATAAATGCAGTTCGCCTCTAAGAAAGAGATTAGTCTCCAAGTTACAGGGTAGTAAACCTTCGTTATAACGAACTAATTGGTGAGAGGAGGTTATTGTTAGAACCTGAAGATTATACCCGATTATAATCCCCCGTTTGGTAAAATAAGAACCAAGTTCGGCAGTTCGCCCCATTTAAGGAATACTGGTAAATCCAAAGGCAGGTCGGTCGCCCTTCGTTCTATTTTTGACATAACCTCTTCGAACAGATGACTAATATCATGTACACTTCAATAAAATCTTATGTATTATGAAGATTTGTTTAACATCTATGTACGTTTCTCTCTGACAATTACGTTTTACCCCATTCTTCCCCAAAAAACATTCGTTGGCTTTAGATATCTCATCCTAGATGATTCTAGATTATAATTTTCAAAAAATTCCGAGATTTTTAAGCTAAGAAACTCATTTTAAGAAATCAACATAATGTAACGGCTAGAATTATAAAGCACGGAAGGCTCAAATATCTATCGTTTTTTGATTTTGTTTACATAGCTAAAACTAAGCAAGTCGAAATTATTATTCGTTATTTTTACGTTCATTTCATCTATTTCGATAAGTATTCAACTCGGGTTTCAGGATTCATAAAATGTTGCATAAAAGCTGAATAGAAAGAAGAATTTCCTGCGATGTGAAATAAACTGATTTTAACCCAAACCCAAAGTATTGATTTTTAACTCCTATTCACCTTCATGAAGCACATAAAATTACTTATTTGCTATTCAAATATTAGGATACCTGTCATTAAAGAATTAACAGACATAAATATAAGTTTGAACAGAATCTTAATTGTAATTTTTTCCAAGTACTAGAAGCTTACACTAACAACTACGATTTTTACTTAAATTTGGTTATCTTTTTCAATTTATCAGCCGTAAATGAAACCTAAAGTTGAAAAATAACATAGACCGTTTTTATTCAAATTTACGGTCATATTTTGGAGTAAATTAAACATTAAATTGAAGTGAACCTTCTGTGAAGAGTGTATCATTTACTCAATTACTTTATTATCAGTAACTGAAGATATTGATTCTCCGGATGGATATCTCCAGCTATATAAAGCCTACTGCTGTTGAATCTCGAGTTAAGTAATGATTTAATCTTTTACGGCCGTAGGCTCCTTATAACTAGGAATGACAGCCCGAAGGACGGGTATTTTCAGCTAGGATCGAATAAAAATAATTGTACACATTTATATGGTTCACATGTTGGCTGCATTTATCAAGATTCGTTCGATAAATAAAAAGAAAGTTTGTTATGGTCCATTTGTTCGATGCATTGATCAAATTCTGTTCGATAAATCCGAAGTCAATTCGGATGGGCACATGAATTCGTCAAAGCCGAAATCCGTTGTACGAGATCGTCCTATTTGCAGAGAACCAACACGACCTCCAACTAATGCTGAATGAACTAAACGAAGAAAGCAAAAAAGTTGGCCTACACATGAACTTCAGCAAAAACAAAAATCGTGCAACGATCACATTGAGAATAAGGACATAACTATCAAAATCGAAGATGCAAAACCGTGGAAAGCAGACCACTACATCTACCTAGGACAACAAATCTATTTGAAACCCACAAAAGAAGAAGGAAACAAGCGAAGAATCACCCTAGGATGGCAAGCCTTTGGCAAAGCAAGCCCAACCTTCAAAAACAAGACGATCCCAATAATCCTAAAAAGAAGAGTATACAACATATGCATTCTCCCGATAGTCACTTATGGAGCTGAAACATGGAACCTAAACAAGAGACACATCTGCAAACTGAGAAGCATGCAACGTGCACATGAGAAAATCATGCTCAACTTTACATGGAGAGATCTAAAGACCGCATGGTATATCAGGAAGAAAACAGGAGTCAGAGACATCATAGAATCCACTAGAAAACTTAAATGGCAATGGGTCGGTCATATTGCAAGAATGGCAGACAACCGATGGACATCACAACACGGATACCCAAAGATTACATGCGAAACCAAGGTCGACAGAATACAAGATGGAGAGATGAACTAGACGAATTTAGAAAATACTGGCTCTGCGACGCCCATGATAGGGAAATGTGGCGGTTACTGGGGAAGGTCTATGTCAAACAGCGGACGTTAAAGAATGATGATGATGATGATGATGATGATGATGATGATGATGATGATGATGATTGTCTTCATTAGATCACTATCAACTTAAGATATTCTACCTGACCGTGGATCAGTATGGAACTTTATATATATATATATATATATATATATATATATATATATATATATATAATGCACACTACCTTCATCATACACAGCACAATTTTTCATGTCTACGGTGAAATTCTGTTTTTCTCAAAAAAAAAATTACATACCAAAAATGTTACTGATTTTCTTCAATTTTCAGGTGTAGTGTGAATAAATATACGCCAATTTTGACTTGTTATATAAAGGCACAATCAAAAGCTATGTTTTTGAATGAAACAAGTAAAAACTCAACTTTCCTAAAACTATCTAACACCAAAAACCTAAAAAGATTTTTCTTGTTACCGGTATATTGTATTTGTCCTCGTGGGTGTATCTGAATAGTGGGCATTTGAGTTCTGATGTGCTTGTGAATGAATATATCAGATTCAATGTCTATTTTTTGTGCATGCACATTTGTATGTTGTATTGTGGTTGTGGTTTTACGGCAGTGTCTGCGATAAAGGTACATTCTACCTATGGAAACAGAGCATTCATTTGTAAGTGCATGAAGAAGCCGAAATTCGAATAAAACCTGTCAGAAACAAATACACACGTTTACACATTCAGGAGGAACTCGTAAAAATCCCACCTATGGGTAGGATTTTTTCAACTAATTCCAGCAAAACGCTTTGTTCCACCACAAGATATCAAAACTGTTTTTAGGGATACCTTAATTCAATATCACTGTCGAGAATTTGGTTACTTGGAGATTACATATGAATAAACGAAATCAGACATAGTATGAGATAGATAGATAGATAGAGGAATAGATGGATAGATGAAAATCCGATCATTATTATCGGGATGTACATGAACATGGACCCCACACTATCATTATTTAGTTGCATATCACCCGGACTTGCTTTCTTTAGGCCAGCGCATTTTAGAGATACCTTAATTAAAAAATCTCTGACTAAAATCCACTGGCTAGGCTACTTAGAGGTCACATACAGATACAGAATCAGACTTTTGGTATTAGATAGGTAGAAAGAAAGAAAGAAAGAAAGAAAGAAAGAAAGAAATCAGCTCATTATCATCGGGGGAGCGCGAATGAAAATACCACACTTTTTTCAAAAACTTACTTGCTAAATAAATGCCTGTGGTCTCTTTTGTAAACACATAAACATGATTTTTCATGGGGATATGCTGTATAGTTCCTTAGTTACGCTGCCACATACATACGGACAGACATTTAGCGAATTCGTCAAAGGATTCTAACATTTTACTCAGGGTGCCTGTCGTGGAGCGATGGCTTACAAGTTAGCCTCACTGATCGTTCCTTGTGTAGTGAGTTCGATTCTTCCTTGGTACACCGCTCTTGTGGCTTTGTACGAGGTCAAGGTACATAGGGAGTTTTAGAGTGTTTAGATTAGAGAGATGTTTAGTGAGTGAGTCTAGTAAACCATTAACTAATATAACTATTTGGATACTCGCAGATTACTTATAATCTGACCCGGGCCATATAGAGCGAATCTCGGTAAATATTCATATTTATGTATGTGCGTCCCTCTCGAGTGCGTCTTTGAATATTAGTGCAAGCATACTTGTGCGTGGGTGTGTTTACTTGTGACGGTCAGTTTGTGTCTCTTCCATGAGTTCCCGTTATTTTCTGAATCGCTCCCAATCATATCTACTATCATCAACACTGGCACTGTGTCTCACAGAAATGGTAGTCACTTATGCGTTCGTATCACCAAAATCATGAGTTCACGACGTACCGTGGAAATCTGAATCAAAGAATTTATCAACTATTCCTCTTTTCGCAAACTATTACTCGCTATATTTTCTTAATTGATCAGATGTTCTAAAAAAAGAGTTCATATGAGTGCTTCCTCTACTTATGGAATGGACCATTTAAGTAACCCCTATTTTAAGCTAGGGTCCCAGAAATTCCATGTTTATGTAAGGAATGTTAGAGTCCCTAGCTTAAAACACACACACACACACACACACACACATATATATACATATATATATATATATATATATATATATATATATATATATATATATATATATATATATATATATATATATATATATATATATACATCGTGAGATCGCTTTATGATATTTTTTTACTTTTATAGAAAAAAGGCGAAAAGCGAAAATAAAGTTAATGGTTTGTTTGTGGCAAGCTTTTAAAGGAAGCGCATACCCTGCATCTTATTCCTCTCTCCCTTATACCCCAGTCTTCTGTTCTTCCCACCAACACACTCAACATCTGACAACTCAGTCTCACATATCATTATCACTTTTTGGGGGTCTGGGAGTGCTCGAAATTTTCCCATATAAATTGATGGTAATTGCTTGTTCACCTTACACCATTTAGGCCCACTAAATTTTTTTTTTACATGAACGTTTTACTTTGGGATAAAAATTTGAAGAACTCATAAGCTAAATCTCTCTAAGATCAATCAATCTTATTATGTGTTGCCTTGTGAACATGTACACATTTAGAGAGGATCACAGTCGAATCCCTACTCCCGACGTGCCACGTTATAATACTAAATTGGCTCTTCTTCTGGTGATAAATGGTTACACACGCAATTTAAACTCTGTTGCTTGACAAGTGAAACTTGTTAACCCAGCATTCACTGTATGGCTGAGATCAAGGTTAATTATCATGAGATTAAAAGCAAAATATTGTTGAAGAGATTATGTTTGTTAACCACGAATTAATCATGCTTTAAAGTAAAAATAACCCACTCTAATGATTGTCACGTTTAAGTGCTAGGATTTTCGTGCAATATCCAAATATTCCTCTGTCATCATTATCATTTCCAGAAAATTGAATAAAAGTATACTGAAGTATCGACTACTTCAGGGAGATAATTTCTTTACAATAGCATAATGCCCATACAGTCATAGTTGCAACTTACAACAAGCCCCAAAAGTCAACCCTTGTGTCGTACTGAATTACCTCTGTTCTGTCTCTACAGACAATGGAACGACACTGAAGTGTCCCTTGCTGGGCGTATGCCCGTGCAGAGCGTATGGAGATCCTGGGATGCCATGTCGTTATCCTCTTCCCGGCCTCACTGATGTAGAGCGCCATACGTCTGGCATCAGCGTGGTTGCAGAAGCGACCGGGAGGACGTAAAATTGGGAGTCTGACCGCCTGAAAGGTCCATGGTTTGGGAATCAGAGGTGTCCTTCTCCTAGACTGATTGCCTTCTCAGAGCTCACTATACCCTGCTACTTTACCTATAGCTGGGAGAATTTTGTCCAATGAATAGTCGCTATCGAGAACAATATTTGTAAAGTCTGAAACGTCTGTAACGTGAATAGCGTAAGACATCAAAAGCTGTTCAAGACATAGAAGCTCTTGAATGTATTTTGATATTTGCTAATGGCAGATTTTACTCATACGTTAACAGGGCCTTTATTCTTAAGTTTCGACTACTATACAATTCAGCCTTGGATTTTAAAACTATCAGTACGTTTTCTAACCAACGATCTATACCTATAAGTATTATTTCAACGTAATTTTTGCAGGCTCAATGCAGTGGTAATACTGGCCTCTAAATACATAGTTCTCTTGTGATTCTCAATTTGTAGGTCAATCTCTTGGTAGGTTCCATGTTTCAGCTCCATAAGTGACTATTGGGATGATACATTGGTTGTATACTCTTCTTTTCAGGACCAATAAGATTTTCTTGTTCTTGAAGATATCACTAATTCAGCCCATTCGCAACTTTTCTCTGATTCCCTGTCCACAGAACCGATCCGAAGCAGAAGCTAACTAAGCAGCCACCACTAGAGCTATCTATCCCCTACCCGAAACGCTTAAAATGTCCCACAAGAGAGCATGGATGTTTTTTTCAAAGGCATTTGGGGAAATCAAATTCTGCTGATGGCCACGAAAGGCTTGGCCGCTCAGAAATCGAGAAACGGTAATTGAACTTCATCATAGTCACAACCCTTTTTTTTACTTCAATGTCTTAATTCTAAGTTTTTTCGTTGGGTAATGGCTAAAAGAGATATGTTGAAGAGATTGAAAAAGTATTTTGTACAAGACTAAGATTGACGCCATATGATCGCTCAGAGTTTAGCAGTGAAAAAGGACAAGTCCACAATTCAATGCCTGAAGACGCTATTTTGTTCGCCTGTTTTTATTTTCCTTCATTTTTACTTGACCACGTTCCCTACTCTATCCATTGGCAGCCTATTACGACGCTGGACGAGAGGTTGGACTTTCCCGGTTTGGAATTAGAGTTGTTGATCTTCTAGACAGTTTGCCAATCAAATTTGAAGAAACCAGTCTGATCTGATATTTACTAATGTCTGGGGGAGAAAAAAAGGATTTATGCTTCCCCCGGGGGTATCAGTGCGAAGTGAGCGCCAATTGTCACAGCCAGAGGTAGATCTCGCTCCGCCGATTCTGTTTTTGCAGAAATCTTTATTATAACAGTTGATTGTTAGAATATTTATATATTCACGAAGCTTAGCCTCGTTCAACTCAAGCTCAAATTAAGGGTAGGGAGATTTTGTTGCACCAAAAGTGAGCTGACCTTGAAAATCAGAGTTTGAAATCCTACCTTCTTCCTCCGAAACCCAACCACTGAGAGATATGAAACTATCTCACCCGACCAACAGATTGCTGAAATATCTATATTCAAATACACAAATTGATATTAAGCTTCTATAAATATCAACATAAAAAATTGTGAGTTTGGGAATATTTTAGATGTTCTGATGCCGAAAAGTAGAACTGGAATCAAATGCTACATTTACTGAATTTTATTGGATTGAAAATATTAAAAGATACTATTATAAAAATAATTACATAAGCAATACATCACCCTGTCATGGAAAAATGGTTAACAAGCAAATCAAGCAGACTATTACTACAATGGCGAGTTTGATTCTTACTGGATGCCCAACATATGTGCACCTGTGCTGCACGAAGCTACCCAGATTCAGTTGGTCTTGTATCGTGAGACAAGCGATGCAATGAATGTATCTCAGTAAGTGCCCCACACTTGCGGTCTTGTGCGGCATTAGGCTGAAGCTTAATAAATATGGCCTGTCTCATAGTCTAGAATGTTGGGTATTGCTATAGGTACGAGGTAAAAAGCCATGATTTTTAAGCCAAATGACCAAACCCTTCCCACTTGATAGATTGGTGCAACAATATCTTCCTATTCCCTTATTTGACCATTTGCCATAGTAAGGTAAGTTTCATAATCATCACAACCAACCTCTAGAGTCCGTTACTGGACGTAAACCTTTCACAAGGAATGTTGTAAGCGTAAAATACGGGGAGTGATGGCTGTACCCTAGACTTATTCACCGCGCGTAAGCTTTTTGATATTTGTTAAAAACTTTATGACACTCGTTTTCTTTGATTGTCAGTTTCCCAAATCAGCTTAGTTTAGTAAATATAAGTTACACGGATAGCAACTCAGTTGACTCCCGTTGATATGCAAGGCCATTATACCACAAAAAGAAGTATAGCTGAGGGGGTTTAGGGGGATTTAAAAACGTCCCTAGCCTTTAATGGATAGAGTAAAAATTTTCAAAAGTAGTAGTTCACCCACTGCATTTCTCCTGACAAAACTCACTAAATGTTGGAGGGCCCCTTCAAGAAGCTAAGCTGCCCAGGCCGCCAAATCTCCAGCTCCGCTTCTGCCTACACCTGATGTCTTAAATTGTCATTCCAGAATAACGATATACTGATAAATTCTTCATACAATATATAAATATCACACGGGAAGTCTGAGATTTTTTCGGCCAGCGAGCTCATGTGAATGAAATTGTTAATGTTTTTTTCGTGAATTCTATATAAAACTGGACAAAATCATAACATTTCGCGGAGCATTTAATAAATATTGAATATTTTTAAATTAGCTGTTCATGTAAACAGTTATATTATGGGCAGGAATTATCTAACTATAATTGAAGAAATTTCAGTGGGTGGGCGTGAGTGTGCACTGAGAAAAATCAACAACTGGCTATTATTCGAAGTAGGTATTCAACATGTATATTAATCAACACACAAGGCGTTACAGTGTCGAGTTTGAAGTTGTTTGGATAATCGGATCCCATGAAATCTACTGCACTGTGATTACTTGACAACTGGTCATTGCACAAAGTTGACATTCGCCTGATATACTAATCAGCACACAAGACAGTGCAGCATTGAGTTCGAACTTTTGGGGTATCAGCAGTTCTCGGGAATCTAATAAAAATTAATTTTTAAAGAATGTACAGATTATAGATTTTTTTATCTAAAATTATCGATCTATATTTTAAAATAGAATACCGAAATTGGCATAACTAAAAGAGACGATCGAAATAATTGGAAGTTGTAGTTCCGTACGATGGACGGAAAATTATTTTACATGGCATTTATGGCATCACATTCCATTGAGTCTGGCCCTTTCGAGACATGTACCTCAGGAACGGACACTACCATCGTCTAATAAATACGTCACAACTTTGATTAGCCTTCAAGGTCTATTGTGTTGGACATAGGCCTTCCCCAAATAAGTGTAAGACACGGGAAGAGGTGAAGGGCCTTACCTTGCACGCTGATATATATATATATATATATATATATATATATATATATATATATATATATATATATATATATATATATATATATATATATATATATACGTTGAAAGAGATGAAAAAAAAGATGAACAAGATGAGAATTTGAGTTGAAAGCAGTTACTTGACCTTTGCATTACCGGCGGCTGTTAAGCTCAATGGTTAAACCATTGTTACTTTGAAGCATCAGCCCTATTTTCTTTAATCGTTTATTCTATTTACTTTGTCTAAATTGAGTGATATATTAACCGAGTAACGACGGGGAGATCATATCAAATAAATTTCTATATGATATAATGCAATTTATATTTCATTCTGTCGGACTAAATATATCCATATCTTAATTTCTTAAATACACCCCCCCACACACACACATGTGACAGCAAATTCTGTCGATATGTTGGAAATTAAACAATAATCACGGTCGTATTTTAGCGCTGACTGCATTTGAATCTGATTTATGTAAACAGGGCTTAGGCTTTTTTTTTAAATCTCTGCTCGCTGATTCTATCGTTAATTCACCTCTTCATCATTTTATGCCCAACAAACTTAACATGTCTGACGGTGCAGAAAATTCTGATGATCAAGCATCGAAATTTGCAACTTTTTACCAAAATTTTGTTTAGGCAAGTTTTGGTACCCAACCTGTACGCCGTGTATTGAAAATCGGAGAAAAAACGATTTTCAGCGGTCTGAAATTAAGGTAAGTGTTACTGACAAAATAGGTTCATTATATATACTAACAATGACACATGAAAATTAGACGGTTTAATTAGACCTAATTAAATATCATATGATTAAAATTAAATAATTGATTAATGAATATTAAATTGAATGATAATAGTAGCACATTGCATGCTTCCAACCATCCGTAATTTGTTTCACCAATTCCGAATGATTTACAGTTCCCGGTGACATAAAACAAAAGATTGCTTTTCTCTTGAGATTTTCAACTGATTTAAGCGATAATAATAATATATTTAGTTTCATTCCACATGTTCATTTCCTAGTTTTTACATTAAGTGTGTTGGAAGTTGCTATGATGCTGGAGGCGGGGGTGGGGGGTCGCCCATTCCTTTATCGCCTTTTACATTTATATTAGGTTGGTGAAAGAGGGGGGGGCGTGACTTACTTAGCCTGTTCACTTCCTAGTTTGTACATTGGGTGGATTGGGAGTTGCCGTGATGACGGAGAGGGGTTCGCCTATTCCTTTACCAACATTTACATTGAGTGGGTTGGAGTTGGTGACAGAAGGGGTGGGTATGCAACTGTAATTGTTTTTGTGTTTGCATCTCTCTGTTTCCACCTTCTTTACAGCGTGGTCTTCACTATAAGGGAAAAGATGGGGTACCAGTTACGCATTTCAATTATTATGATCCCACTAAAATCCACCAAACGTGCGTAACTCAGAAACCATTCAATATCTCCCCATGAATTTTCCTATCTATAGCGATGGGACTCCTGGCACGTTTTTAGCAAATTAGTTTTTGAAAATTAAAAATGATGATGATGATGATGATGATGATGATGATGATGATGATGATGATGGGGAGGAGGAGGAGGAGGAGGAGGAGGAGGAAGACTATGCTGACGACTATACGAATACTAGGGAGAGTACAGGAAATATGAGTCTTTCAGCCTCTAATCGCCGGCAATGGTGTAACAGCTTTGATGAAAAAGACGTTTGTAAGTAAAGCTGGTAAAGGTTGAGGGGTTACAAACCACGGCATTGCTGTAATATGTGTTGACGCTGTCACTCAGCTTTCAGCAATGACCACCTGACAACTGGTGTGAAATTGGAAACCACTGCACTACTGCGGACTGCAAGGATGTTGAGAGGAGGGCTGGAGACCTAAGGAGACTTGTTGTAACTCTTAAGCGATGATTATGCAGATAATAATATACTATCCAAAAGTTGATAATTTGTCTGTCGGACAAACGAAAAGTCCTCTGCTGTACGAAGGTACTCAGATTCTGTTGGTCCAGTGTCGTGAGACAAACGATGAAATTAATTCATCTCACTTGGTGCCCCACACTTGATTTGTTGCATGGATATTGACTTAACCCCGGGATTAAACATGGGCTATTTTTAGGGGGGAAGGTTTCGATCTACAATGCCAGTATTATGCTAAACTTAACACATATTTTATATCCAGTAGTTCATAACGGAGTTTTGACGTAGAATTTGTCTGTAAATGTTTCAAGATAATATGAAAAAAGTATAGGAGAGAGAGACAAACAGACAGACAGTCAGACAGGGTCAATAAGACAGACAGACGGAGTCAGAAAGACAGACAATCAGACAGTCAGAGAGACAAATAGTCAGACAGAGTCAGAGAGACAGAGAGAAAAACAGAGAAAATGTACGAAAGTGAAAGAATGTTTATATTAGCTGCAGAAAAGGGTAATCTTTCAAAGAGTCAGAAGTAAGCGATTTTTTTCCTCTTTTAAGGGTCAAAAAGTGAGGGTTTGTGTGTGATAGAGAGAAAAGGAGAGAATCTTTTTATGTGTGAGAGAGGGAGAGAATGTTTTTATGTACTAAAGAGAAAGATCGTTTATATGTACAAGGGAGAAACTCTTTATATGTGCAGTTGAGAAAAAGATAACCTCTCTACGACTCGAAAGTAAGAGAAGCATTTATTTCTCCCCTTAGGGCAGGGGGGGGCTTTTTCCTCATTTTAGGGGCCAGGATTAGGAGAGAGGTTTTCTTTCTTTTTAGGTGTCAAAATCAGAGGGGACTTTTACCCCTTTTAAAAGCGTCAAAATCAGAATGGAACTCTGTTTTTCTCTTCAAGAGGTCAAAATCGAGCCGGGGAATTCTTTTTTAACTTCTAGGGGTCAAAATCTGAGCGGAGGTGTCGGAAAAATTTTCCCCTTTTTATTGGTCAAATTTTAAATGGGTTAAAATCGGGTGTGGATATCTACCCTCTTCAAGTGTTCAAATCAAGGGAGAACTTTTTTCGTATTTAAGGGTCAAAATCCAGGTGGGGTCGTTTTTCCTTTTTATGAAATCTATAAAATATCAATTGCTTTCCTATTTTTATATACGCCGGGTACCACTGTTATTAATAATAATAGTGTGGGATCTGCACTTGCGCTTACCTCGACGATAATGATGTCATTTCCATCTATCTATCAGTATAATATTTCAAGTCTGATCCAGTTTATCTGCATGTGAGTTTCATGTGTCAGAATGCGAGAAGAGTCGTATGAAAAACTGCAGAATTCCTTCTTTTTCGTGCCACGTTTAGCGATGATGATTTACATCGACTCTTGCATTTGGAATAATTTATTCATTTGTTCCTGCATTCTGTCGAAGCATCTGCAATTTTCCAACGGCTTATCAAATAGACAACTGTCATTTTCACCTAATTTCGAACAGGTTTAAATAATTTTCTAGATCGCTATCAACATTTTTTTATCCCTTAGTGTTTTTTATTATTGCTTTGAGTTGCTTTGAAAATTTTTGGTGTATAATTTAATTCAATGGCGAAAAATTAAACTTTTAAAAAGCTACGAGAGAGAAACTAATTTATAGCTCGCTCAAATAAAAATAAAAGAATCGGTGGGTAGGTATATTTCTATTTTTTGTCGCATTTAGTTTTGTTCAATCATGGTCTCTTTATAATTGGGAAATCTTTTCACTAAAAATATCTATTCGAAATATAAAACCAAGGCAGTGGATGAAAAAAATGTAAAAATCAAAGAGACGTATTTTTAAATCTCAATTATTTCTTGTGAAGTTGTTGTCAATGAACATTTAACAACCCAGTTCGAGATCCAGGACATGAGTTACCTCCCTTAGACCATTTGATTTCCAGAATATCACGTTATATTTCTGGTTAATTCAGACTATGCCAAAATACTAATTTGTATTTGTATATGAACTGTATCTAATTCAATCAGGACAATATCCGTTTGGTGAGGGTAATCTATGGAGTTCTACTGTGGTGAAAAAAAAAGCAGATTCAAACCAGCTACTATTTGAATAGGTTACCCAGTAAGAATACTTCTTGAAATGAGAAATTTGATTTTTTTTCAGATTTGCAAGTCTTCTTGTAAAGATCGTGAAATTCACTGACTAAAATACTATATGAAACAGGCCTGGTTTGTCACTCAATAGAAACTGTCAACTGACCAATATCGTTAGGCAGTATGCTGTGTTTGGGGTGATCAATTAAAATTTTAAAAAGAGATGATCAATGGATAAGTTACTTCTCTCGCATTTTGTGTGGCAGTGATCACTAAAAACTTCAAAAAGTCTAAATTTTCAAATAACACGCATGAGTGCTACCGGACGCAAACTAAGAGACCAATTTACATTGTAAATTGACACCCCTTCCCCCACCAAAACCCACTGGGGTTGGGTCAAAGACGTTTTTTCTGGGTATGAAATGGAGTGAATGTTCCAATTTCCAGCCTCTAGCTCCATTGAAGAAGTCTGTAGACGCGATACATACATAGACAGTCAACTTGCCAGCTAAGCAGACCAGTTTGAAAACTGAAGAAACCTATGTTCACAGTTTTGGAGACAGTTTTTGTTTCTAATATATTCTTTTGTTCTTAAATGGAGATCTCAAGTTTGTTGTAAGGCCACAAATATTTATTTTTTCAAAATTATGGTAAATATATCGTTCTGACTATTCTTGTCTGAATTTTGTTAGACGGGGTGTACCAATCATTATGTTTGGACTTTTTTTCTTGTCTATGTTTTCATTTTCTCTGAACGTTCCGGCTGTGTGCCCTCCAAGCTCTTTTCATTTTCCCCAATATCCCGGAGACTGTCAAGGATGAATTTGGGACTTGTATTTTATCATTTTCCGATTGGTATGGAATCAGTGTTTGACTCCCCCCATCTCTCTCTCTCTCTCTCTCTCTCTCTCTCTCTCTCTCTCTTTGATGCACGTACGTAAGTATTTGATTTTTGTATACTTTCGAAGAGACCAGCGAATGCATCCAAACCTTGGAACTCCTTTATCATTTAAACTTATCCTGAGGACCACGGCTAGTGTTAAATTACGGGCAAATCAAGCTTTGTGCCTCCTTTATAGAAAAATATCCCTTGCGTTTATGGTGGTGGCAGTTCGAGGATAAAGATATGAAAAAGATGAAGATAACAAAAGGAGTAAGACAAGGGGATACAACATCACCCATACTATTTACAGCGACTCTTGGAAACATCTTCCTGAAAACTGACTGGTTGGAATAAAGAGGGATAATATTTAAACCACGTAAGATTTGCCGATGATGTCACCATGGCGCCAGAAGCGCTGGAAGAATCATATAACATGTTGAGCAAAATACGGAAAGAATAAAAGCTGGCTCAAAGATGAACAGAGCAAAGACAAAAGTAATGTTCAACTATGAAGTCTCGAAAAAAACCCCTAAGAATAGAGAGCAGGGCTCTAAAAGAGGTTGATGAAATACACTTATCTAGGACAGATACTAAAATTAGAAAAAGGCCCTGGAACTGAAATCAAACAATGCATAACGATCGGCTGGAAATCATTTGGTATGAATAAAGACATTTTGAAGAGCGCCATCATGATGTCTTTAAAGCGTTAAGTGTACAACGTATGCATGATAGCAGCAATGAATTTCGTATGTGGAACATGGAAATTAACAAAACGAATAGAGAACCAACGTAGAATCGCACAGAGAGCCATGGAAAAAGTAATGCTAGGGATAACTCTCAGAGATAGAAAAATATCAACATGGATCAGAGAGAGGACTAGAGTGAATGGCATGCAAATAATTAAGCATCAAACATGAAGATGGGCTGGGCACTTAGTAAGAAGAGATGACAACAGATGGAGCAAAAGACTAACGGATTGGTTCTCATGAGACAGTAAACGTAGACTGGAGGTGAAATAGAAAGGTTTGCCGGTAAGGCATCGCATATTAGCGCAATTGTAGTCGCCATGAAAGTAAATGGGAAAGGTCTTTGTCTAACAGTGGACATAATGGCTGATGATGATGATGATGATGATGATGATGATGATGATGATGATGATGATGAAGATGATGATGATGATGATATACGAGCCGTTACCTAAAGTTTCGGGGACATTTGCCATGAAGAGATTTACTTAACGGAACACCTGGTTTCCACTGTCTCCTTCGAAATAGTACTTAGGCATGTAATTGCGATAGCTCAACGGATGCTGATCACAAAGAGTAGCAGTACTACATTCGATTCGGGCACACTGTTTGGATTCTCCAAACATTTTAAATATCACTATGATTTAGTTATCAAATACAATTTGTAAATAGTCTTGTTACAATGTTGAATTTAGATAAGCAAAAATATTTCAAAAGGAGCTTCAAAATTCGTTGGCAAGCACTGAAATTATATCACTTGATCCAAAATACTTTCGTCACCCGATAACAATTTAGGAAGAGGAATTTTAATAAGCGTATTTTTTGTAAGTGTAACTAAAAGTGTGTCTATGTGATATGGATGCAGTGGTTCACTCGGTCTCCCTGGCGCGCCATACTGATCTTGACAAAAGAGCTCCCATCGAAAAACGATAGTTAACGTACTAAAATGTTACAAAAGATTTCATCCCTTTAAGTGAGCTAACAATTTTGCATTAGATCAAAATCAGTTTATTCTGACAAATATCAATCGGTAACAGCATAGCATAATATAATTTGCTGCCATTCTCTTTCGGCTTTTTATTGAATTAGAAGTTACCTGAGACGATTGATCCGATTAAATCGTTAATCCTGATCGACTGATGGAAATTGGTCTTCAATAAATCTCTCTCTCGCTCTCCCTCTCTCTCTTTCAATCACACACTCATAGATAGATGTAGCGTGGCCTCCAAATGCATGTAAAAGTAAACCCTGCTTCACACTATTTCAATCAACGCGAAAATCAGATACCGCGATTGGAAAACTTGTCAACGAAGTAGAAGAGAGCTACAAGTATTCGGTTGGGTCTTTTTGTTCGTCTGTTCACACGATATACTGAATGGATTTCAATGAGATTTTGTGGAAGGGTGGGCAATGGGATAAGAAAGGGATCGATCCGGGAATTCTTATTTGATTGAGACACATTTTTCGTTTTTTTTTTCACGCTCAAGTCTGTCCACATAATATCTCCGAAAGTACTGAATGGATTTCAATGAGGTTAAGCAATGGGGTTAGAAAGGAAAAGTAAGGGAGGGGTGTATCCAGGAATTTTTTTCTGATCAAAAGATATTTTCCGTTTATTTTGCAATTACATATATTTATACGCCTGTGACTGTCCACAGGATATCTCAAAGGGTTCTCAATAAAATTCCATGAAACTTACGCATTCCCAGTTGGGTTCAGAAATATATCGACAGGAAAAAGGTATGGCTACAGGGTCACTTTTGTCTCCGGTTGTATCGAATATTTACATGGAGTATTTTTTTAAAATTGACCTACAAACTGCAACGCTGAGACGATCTACCAGGCAGACATTTGTAGATACTTCATATTTTGGCCTCACTAGGGGGATGTCGAAGCACTACAAGATCATGTCAACTCGATACAATGCACTTATCAGAAAGGAAATACTAGAGGAAAAGTGATTAGATTTTGGAGCAGATATATGTGCAATTATCTCCCCGGCATCGTGGTTATATATCCAAAGTACATGATACTGTCTAAATTCCCTGTCTGTCAGCTCGATATTTCCAAAAGCTTTCAATGAATTTCAATGCTATTTTCTGGAAGGATTGACAATAGGTTACTAAAGAACTGATTAAATTTTTGGGCGAGTCCATGTACAATTACTACCCAATGCCATAGGCAGAGGTATCCACTCTCTGAGTGCTTTTTATTTTTATGTGTGTAATTATTCATATACCGTTAGATCTTTCAGGTAATCTTTGAATAACTTGAGTTACAAGTTGATCATGTGAACGGCCTTGAGTAGAATATACCAGCACAGACGGCATTTAGATTCAGTGTACCCTCAGTGACCTTGGGACTCGGACTCATACTGTATGATTTGACCTACTCTTATCTTTTTCCCCCCATTTTTCATAGTATGCCCCCTATTAAATATGGATGGAAGAGAATAGGGAAAAGAATTTGTCAGGAATGTTAAACGTTAAAGAAAAATCATCAATTTAGAAGAAAAACTTGACGTTTTTAAACGATATGGAAACGACATCAGGATGGGTCAATTTAATGTTCTAAAGTTACCAGTATGATCCCGGTAAAAAAAAAGTTCTGTATTATATAGATAATTAACTCTAGTATAGAAAGAAAGCGTGGATGCTTGTAATCGCCGGATCCCCACGTATGGACCGTTGCCACGTGGGGGAATTTTTCCGGTGCCCGAATCTGGGAATGTCACAGCTCAAGTACCCACAAGTCGGCCATCTAAAATTTAGTCAGTAGCACGTGTGTGAAAATGCAACCGAACAAAAATAGGGAGGGGAATAGAAAATGATAATAAAAGTGTTCTTAGACATACATCAAAACCATAAATTTAATGAAAAAAAAATAGCTGTACAAATGGGTATATACGTTTTTTAAGCTGGAAGAAAACGGGAGCATAAAACAATCAATACAAGTCGGCATAATTACGATGGGCTTAAGGAGAATCAGCTATAAGTGTAGTTCTAAATAGTGTGAATAGAAATAGGTGAGAAAATGAGACATAGCAAGGATCGTTGTCATGTGTTTCTTTACTTGACAATTAAAGCTGAAAGGACTTGTCTTGATAATGTTTGGTGATCCAAGAACCAAGATGCTGTTATTAAAACGTGCAAATCTTAGTGAAAATGCCCATGAGGTTACTGAGAAGTGGGAGAGGACACACTAATCATGTCACTGAGGAAACCTGCGCATAAATTCTACGTCTGTAAAAAACAAATAACAAAAAGATCGTTACGTTGGTCACGATGTAAACAGGAATTATACAGATTTAAAGTGACCATAGTTTAAATTCTAGCGGTGATGCTGGTGCAGGCCTATGAGAAAGCTAATAGCAAGTACTGGTCGTGCAACCAGGGCCTCACACGGCAAACGATATAAAGAGGGAGAGCATCGAGCGGCAGAAATTTGTTCATAATTAGACAGGGCCTTAAACAGGGACTGACATCACAAGATATGGAACTACTTTACTATTGTATTTTTTATCTATGGGTGTATTTCGTATTTAGTTTCGTAGTAATTGTAGCTAAATAAAAATGAAATGTTACACCAGCAATGTTACAGGGGATATGGAAATTTTATACTGTAAGTTTAAGTTGGTTTGACCACTTTCAGTACTAATGAAATTAAGATTACACAACGTAAGAATTACAGGAAAGTTTCAACCACCGATAAAATGCTGCAACAAAATGTCTAGAAATTTTTTTAATTGTTGAAGAATGCGATTACGATAGTAGACAAATATTTAATAGAAGATGCCTCCATGAAGATCCCCAAATCACTGACAGACGAACCAACGTGGAAAGTAAGGCAGTCACTGGAGAGAGCCAAATGTCTGAAATTCAACATCAGGAGAGAGAAGAATACGATCATTGAAATCTTGTAGAGGAACTCTAATATAAATATGCTAACGGCCGACAAGGATAATGCCACCGTTGTTATGGACTAATTAGACTACCAACAAAAATTGGCAAATCTAGTCAGGAATGGTAGCTACTGTAAACTGAAGAAGGATCGGGCACTGAAAACTGAAAGGAAACTATCACAGTTTGAGAGTAGAAAAATCACTTTAACAACTTGACCAACGCGACAGTAAGCTTCTACATATATACAGCCTCCCTGGAATCCATTAACTAGGTATCATCTTAAGGCCTATTGTTAATTACTGAGGATCAAGTTATTCCCCACTAAACCAACTCCTTATAGGAGATAAATTAAAACACCACAATCCAGTCTAGAAACTGGAATCTAACACAACGCTGGGAGAACGCGCCAACGTCTCCATTGACAATTTAAATAACTTTTTTGCGTTAAGGCCACACATTTCCAGTTGGGTTCGGAAAGATATCGACAGAAAGAAGGTACAGTTATGGTGTCGTCTTTCTCTACGGTTGTATGGGACATTTAAATGGAGTATTTTGAGGAAATTGCCCCACAAACTGCAACTCTGAGACCGTCCACCTGGCTGAGATGTGCAGATACTTCATTTTCTGGCTTCGCCAGGAGGATGTAAATGTGCTTCTAGACCATGTGAACTCTGTAAAACCCTTTATCCAGTTCACTATGGAAGAAGAGACGAATGGTAAATTAGCCTTCCTATATGTACTGGTTATCCGATCAGAACATGGATCAGGCACATATAAACTAGTCCTCACTCTAGCTCACATCTCGTGTCAAAAATTATGTCGCGCGGTCAATCATGTCTTTTTTTATAACTTCTATATATTGAAGAATATCGAAGAGTTAAAACTAAGGAATGGATACTTTTTTCTGTATGATAGGATCAATTACTCTGAATGCAAACTTGAACCCGGGCAGCGAGAAGATAGAAAATAACTTTTGGGGTAAACAGCATATAGAGACATTTAGATCCATTTGTCCATTGAAGTAGAGCTAGGACTAAACGGGAGATAGTCAGTATAAAATGACATTCTCCTTCGAAATAACTACCCTGCCAACCTAATATCACCAGCATCTAACAAGGAAGGCAGACAATCAGACAACGCAACAAAGCCAGTCAGTATCCAATGTATCAGTGGCGTATCGAAGATTGAAAGATTATGCCGTTCGTACAACATCAGGACGGTATTCCGAAGCGGCCCAACTCAATACATGTACCTTTCTAGGACAAAACCATCAAACGAGGTAAACATGACCAGAATTTGTGTCTGTAATGTATCTTGCATCTGTAGTAAGCATTATGTGGGTGAAATAAGTGACCCCTAAAAATAAGAATCGAAGTACAAAGCGGAGCCGGAACACGAAGTGGCACTTAAATCTGGCATAGCTGACCACACAAGAAGGAAGAGGGGTGGACAAAGATCTCTTTGGAATGAGATCCAAATAATAGACTGGAAGAGAAATTAGCAAATGCGATGTCTGAAGGAAACTGACCACATGCTATGTTCAGTTGATTCCATTGGCCAACCGAGCACTGATATGATTACTATTTGGGAACCTTTGTTCAAAAAGACCATTTCTGGTTATGGCCTCGTAAAAAAAAAAAAAAAAAAAAGAAAAAAAAAACAAACAAAAACAAGACCACCCAGTCAAAGAGAAACAACCCAGAATTTGGTTCCAAAAAATAATTCCAATTTTTTTCTTAAATGGATGTGACGTGTAAAGTAGGACATGGAACAACGGAAGGCGGACTGAAGGTACACAACCGAACCTTTGTGAAAGACAACAAACCTTTTCAGCTAAAGATGAAGCATCTCAACCACGATACAAAGCTTCGAAAGATTGACTTACCCTTTTATTAGGAAAAGCCAAAGAGGACTTAAAACTTAATCTCGGGCTAACGTACTGTACTTTGGATCCCCATTCTTTAAAAGGGACTAGAATTCAAACTAATCAGTTATTTGGCAAGCTAATAAAGAGATTTGATCAACACAAAGCTTTTCGGGTTCTAGTTTGTTTCGTATTTTCGACTGAAAGTTTAAAAATATTGCAAGAATAATAACCTAAGTTTCAAAATGCTCCATCTAAAAAGGAGAACTGAACGAAAATGATCTCCTTCGACTCGATCAGCAACGTGTATTTGAAGAAGCTAAAGACAAAGACGGTAAAATAGATGAAAAATAAAACTAAAGTAATCTCTATATAAAACTTGAAAAAGAATTTAAACTTGGTGAGGCAGCCAAGGATTTGGGGGGGAATGTCAAACCTATTTTCCTTTATGGCTCGTTGTCGGTTATTAACCAATATATTTTGATAACTCATTTCGTTTCTGTTCCCGCACTGTGCTGCGAAGACCGTGAACAAGTTCGCATAATGTCCCCATAAATAAATTCAAGTACTTTTGTATAATCCTTCAGCCACATTGAGGATTGTTAACAGCATGAGAATTTTTTTCGTCTCCATTTTAGAGATTGAATAACATAACGTCTCAAAGTGAAACACTTCACCGTTTGAAGTTGAAGATTATAAGGTATTTTATTGCTTACATACATATAAGTCAACATGATACATAAATGCTGAATGATTTTATTGCGTTCATTATTTGATCAACTAAGAAGAGATAAATATGTCAAAAGGCTGGAAGTGTCTCCTGTAGTAGGTGGATGTTTTTGGCTTTTTGTAATCTCATGACATGCTATAACTATTTCTTCACTTCAGCATAATCATGAGCCCACCATAAAATGCCTGTACTAATGAACCTGAAAAGCCATTTATAAATAAACTTGGAGATTTTGAAATTAAAACACATTGAGAGATCATATTGCTCATAGAATACATTACAGCAGAATGAATTATTTTTGTTTATACAATTGAATCAAATAGTTAGGTCACTTTGACATTATTAACAGTTATTTTGATATATATTCCACAATTGTGAGAAGAGTCATCATCATTCCATTGGACTAATGGTAACAACAAAAGCAACGTGAAGTATGAGTTCAATAGTCCGAATAAATTTTGGAATGATAACGACTTTCGGAAAATCGTAAAAAGTATCCTTATAGTCTACAATGAATTGGTTTATACGTTGTGGCAACAACACAAGCGACATAAAGAGTTCATTAGTCCAAATAACCTTGGGAATGATAATGACTCTTCTCAAAATTTTAGAATGTATCATAACAGTGTGTAATTGATCGATCGAAACGTAGTGGTAACAATAAAAGTAACTTGAAGAATGAGTTGAATAGCCTGAACAACTCTTGGAGACATTTCGAGATTGAAAAGAGCAGTAATGATCAATATTTGGATAATGATATCCGACTAGATGCAATTAATAGTTGGCAATGTGTAATGAAAGACACATTGTTTGTAAAATCAGCATTGTCAACTATCATTATATATCAGAAAGAAAATTTTGTATATATCAATCATTGTTCCCTTGACTCCTAGGGGCAAATTAGACAATACACCTTGATGCAGTGAATCATTCTATGTGTTTTCCTCAAGATCGAAGAATAGTATTTGTTTTGTTAGTTCCAATTTCAAATTTCAGGGATCAATTCAGAAAATTATTTCAAAATCCTCAAATGCTAACATTGAAAAAGAGAAAGAGAGAGAAAATTGCTGGCATTTTTCAATAACTTTTTGCTTCTAGTCTCTGTTGCATGGGGGGGACAAAAATATAAGACTTGAGTTAAAAATCAACGAACGATACTAAATGGAATGTCTCAGCAGATATGTTCTAAATACGCAAAATTTACTAAGTTTCATTTCTCTTTAATGCCATATGGTGGTATAATTGACTAGCTGGGGAAAATCTCTTGATGCCACTCAAGACTGAACGATTGTAGCTGCTGATAGAAGTCCTCTCAGTGTTAGAGTCTACAATCGTAATGTTACATCATTGACCACAGAAACGCCCATGGAGGAAATTTATTTCTTCATTAATTTAGTAACCAATCGTTCAAGAGAGTTATGATGTCATTATCTACACAGAAAATATCATGTAGACTGCGAGGTGCATAATAGCCCTGTAGCTATCTATCACATTTCAAATTTTTATGAAAAATAATTAAACTTCCGTTTGAGTGTTTTAAAATGTCCTGGATAATAAATTGGAAAAATTTGATCCGTCTTGGTCTAATCGTGATTCAAGTAATAGTTGCAAGCAAACACACAGACACACAGACACAGACACAGACACACACACACACACACACACATACGCGTGCGTATATATATATATATATATATATATATATATATATATATATATATATATATATATGAAGCGAAGGATTCGATCCTACCTACTGGATGTTGGATAGTCTATAACCACACCGAAGAGTTGTAATACAATGCAAAATTATTAATATATATATATATATTTGAGGCCCATATTACGGGTTTTAATTGGTATGTTTGTATACATTCGATACATGTATGAGTGTTCGTATATGTATGTGTGTGTAACTGTGTTCAAGTTATGGTGTGTGTGGGTATGTACGTTTGTAAGTATGAAGGGGTATAGAGGACCCTTAACAGACCTTTCTATTCACCCCAGTTTCAATCTTTAAACCCGACATTGAGATTATATAAGAAACTTTATCTCTACTAAAATATAATATTTATGAATTCTTATAGCGTGGGGATGTTCAATCCTCAAGAACAAGAAACCTCAATTAGTCCTAAAAAGAATCATGCATCGAGAGCAAGAGAAAAACATGCTCAACACCACATTGAGAGATCACAAGATAGCATAGTACATTAGAGAAAAAACATTCATAGAACCCATTAGAAAACTCGAATAGCAGTGGGCTGACCCTATTGTAAGAATGTCAGACAAGCGCTGGACATCACGACCTGCAATGCAGATACCCAGATATCATATGTGGAAAAGCGGCCTGTAAAAAAGTAAGATTTAACTAAACTAAAAAAGTATTGGCTCTGCGAGGCCCATAATTAAGAGTTCAGGCGAACTTGGGTGAAGGTCTAAATCCGAAGAAGGGTGCTACATGGCAATTGCTGCTGCTGATGATGATGAATTTTGTTTTTGTGCGTTTGTCAACCAACGCCATTGACCCCCAAATAAAAGCTGTATCGTTGATGTTGGCAGCAATTGATAAAGAACGCAAGACAACTTTAAGTACTATCTTATACAGTAAAAGAAGGAATTAAAACTGAATAATATATAAAACTGAAAAATATAAAGCTGTCGATTATCGGGTTATTGTAGGCCAGGGCCCTTGAGAGCGAGGCGCAGGAGGTGCATCGTACCGAAAAGAGCCTCAAGAATTTCCAGAGATCTCAGAAAATGTTTGCATACATAGAAGACTGGCATTTTGGCTTTACAGCCCGTGGCATATAACTGTGGATAGAAATAGTATGACTAATGAAGAAAGGGAATGGGTCCGACGGAAACTTTGTACCCCAGATAAAATTCCTCAGAGAAAATCTGCTGTACGCCTTCTCTTCTCTTACATTTGATACTTCAAATCAATGTATTTATCAGTTGTAGATTCAGCAGATTATCCGCTGATTTATTTGCTTGTCTCTGAATATATAGGTGGACAAGAATTGTCAGTGTCAGCTTATTAAAGAAAGCATTTTAACGATCAACTGACTTCAGCTGATGTTGGTCGAGAGAAAAAGTGCTCCCCAAAAATAGAAAAAAAGACACAATAAAAGAGCAACAAAAAGAGTAAAGAAAAAGAAGGAATAGGGTGGGCAATTGACCCTTTATTTCAAAGACGCAGAATCATTGCAAAATCAATAAGTATTGATTTTTCATCCTTTCTTTACTCCAGCAAGTGACGAATTCCAAATGAGAAGAAATAATTGGTTCTACATCTATGCTTGCAACATTTTAAGAGGCGTCCACGTCTATCTATAAGAGGCTCTGTCCGTTCGCTGATCGGTATGCCTGTCCCCATATTGTTTATCAGCTGTTTCGAGTCAGATTTACTTGAAACTTGGAAAAATATCTCCCTTGATTAGATGCTTCTAAGCTAAGAAAAATTTCTACTCGGGGTCACGTGATCAGACAGCAAAGGCGTTCAAACTTAATGTTTTGAAATCGATTTTCTCAGTTGTTATAAGTCAGATTTACTTGAAACCTGATAGAAAGGAGTTCTTTAATAAGATGTTTCATACCTGAGTTTGAGACTCCGGTTCTCGTTTTTATTCTTCGATAATGAAGATAAGACAGATATTCAGTTTGTTGCTTTTGCATATGTCTATAATGGCAGACAAGCGAAAAACTTAGTTGAAGTCTGGATGTTCAATCTAATATTCAAACTTCCAACATTTTTACGACGTCGTAACCAACAGAGCCACATTTGCATTCAAATGTTGAATGCACTGTAGATTTTACAAGTTGCTTCAGCTTGGTGCTCGCTCATATCTTTAAAATAGACATCGATCTCCGAGAGGATTTCGATTAAAATTGAATAATAGTGAGTATGGAACGCTCAGTATTATCTCAGTTGTCCTCATGTCTCGGCCTAGTTTGCCCAAGACAGAGAATCGATGTGGTATAGATAGCAGTAGCGATTACCTTTCTCAAAAGAGTACGAATCAACACTGACGTCTGACAATCCAACCTGTGTATATTGTAGTCATTAGGCTCTTAAAACTACTCCCATTTAGTTAACTATGCAAGGAGATTATCATCATGGATTCTCATACATTCTTTACTCAAAAAGAAAACGTCTGTTCGTCTTCTCTGGTTCCTTGGAATCGTATCGTATCGCATGGGGAGCTAATATCAGCCTATTCTTAGTACAGGCCACCAAAGGTTTGGGGAGTTTGAGAACATAAAAAATTTCAATAAGATTAATTTATTCAAGATACCAGTCGGAGGGGGGTCTCATTTCATGGAAGTAATCAGATCTCCGTGATCACAATGATTAACAGTGGTCGGTTGTTCAGATCCATTCTACAAAAATCATCAAAGAGAAACAATTCCCCTCTTTAAAGGTAAGGGCTGTGGCATTACAAAGTGTAACTTCAGAAAACCAAATTTATTGGCTCAAACTGCTAACCATATACCATGTTCGTGCCGATATTTTTCCAAGAATTTTTTTCCCAAATTCATGAAATCACTTTTTTGAAAATATGTAGAGTGACCCCCAATATTGACGTAATTTAGTAGAAGTAATATTGTCAACCTATATATTAAGTAATAGCTCAAGAAAAAATATCAACATAAATAAAGTATAGGGGTACTAGTTTGAATCAGTGAATTAGATTTCTGAAGTTATACTTTGTAATATTGGAACACTTACCTTCAAAAAGGGGAAATGCTTCTGTTAGTTTACTACACATGTGTGAACCCTGGATATTGGGGCACTGCAGTTAGCTCCAAGGAGTGCCACATGATATTTGAAATTTATGATAATTCCAGGCAATAGTAATACAGCTCTCTGATTCATGGTCACAATAAGAGGAATCAACATCAAATTGGCACATCATAAATGTCTCAGTCCATCTAATATTATAATTCTCCATTTCAACAAATGAGCGTTTAAATAAGAATAACAAGTTTATTCAATACAAGTAAAAATGATTTTAAAATTTTTTCAAATCAAGTATTTTTAAGTCGCAATCTTTGTCTCTGTATGAACTGGAGAAAAAAAACCTTGCAAACAAAAGCATTTCTCATGTTCCATAGATCAACAGACAAAATATAGAATGCATACAACCCTGTATTCTCATGCTATTTGAAAAGCCATGCTTGCCAGGTGAGTCAAGGCACCTATCTTTATGATCTCAGTTATAATCAGACAAAATAGACATGGACTGCCCATTCAGTAGGGGATGGACATGCCAAATAAACAGGTTTTTACTTGATTTGTTTTCATTTTGTTGCCAGTCTATGCTGGTATGTTGACAGAAGCCCAAACTTGAGGCAGGAAGGGAGGAAGTACAATCTTCCCCAGTATTTTTACACCAAGGACAGCAATTAATATACTCATATCATTTTGTTTACTGAGCCATATTGCTTCTGCAAAGAGTATTTTAAGCAGCCTAAAAACTCCCATCTTGTGGTTAGGTTGTACTAGTCGGGCTGGTCAAATAAAGCAGATGTTCCTTTTGGGTCATCTTGCCAATTCCAAGCCCAGGTAAAGGAGGAGGGTTGAGTGTTAGGCTGGCAACTCCACTGTGTTAAACCAACTTGCTACTGAAACTGCAGTAGTATCACTCAAGCAATTGCTTCAGTGATAATCCAAGTGATAGCATGGTCAGGAAGTTTTTGTGATACATGCTGCTGGAGGAATCCTATGGGAAGCCAGATCACCAAACAACCTCATAGGCAAAAACCCGGGTAGAGACCTGAAATATCAGAACCCTTTTTGATAGCAGGAAATCATCTCAAGTAGCAGACTGGAATCTATAGGGGGAAGAGCCTCAAAGACCAACAAGTTACAGATGCTTAAATCTAACCATAGGGCTTTCATTCTTCATTTTCCCCAAATGCCTGATATGCCACTATCTTTATTTGCGTACACTAGTTGTATTAGTAGAAATATCATTTGAAAAGCAATCAAAATAAGATGAAAAATACTAGTCAAAAGGAATGATAATTGATAAGTCTTCACCAAAAAAAAAAAATTCAAATAATATTCAAGAATGATTCTGCCTATTTAACTCATTTTTTTTTTCTTTTTATACCAGATTTTAGCTAATCCATTTTACAGTTTTCTTCAATGCGTACGATCAATAATGAAAAAGATAGGTTTCCTTTTTTTACAAATGGTGACAAACAGAAAATAATAGCAAATATATTGAGTGGCTCAACTGATTCCCAGCAATGCATGCCAGGCAGACAATTCCATTCTCAGCAACCCATGTAACACAGGTGGGAAGCTCTTCAATTCTCTCCCAGCAAAGCAAAAAAAAATATATTGCACTTAAATTCACACTGGCCCAATTTATACACTTGTTCATCAAGTATGCTGCTTCCTTCAATATTACATATGTGCATCTGTTTCTTGTAAATAATCCAAACAAATACTTAATCTATAAGTTCTAAGTACCAAGTATCTATGTCTTTCAATCATGATTTGATAAATTACTCTATATTAGAGCTTTTAATTTAATTATTCAAAAAAAAAAATATGCCTAAATACAAAATGATACAAACTAGGGAGAGACAGAACAAACAACCAGTGATTGAGATCTAATTAGATGATTTTTAGAATATGGTAGAAGGGTGAATCTTTTCTGAACATGTAAATCTTTGATGTTTACTGTATTTTGGTTTGTTTATCTTACTCTAATAATCTTTTATATCTTGCACAAATGTGTATTAGAGTGAATAAATTTCTGATTTCTTATTTCTAAAGTATGCCGTTTCCTCCAATTATAGATTGTTAACTTGAAGGCTGTAATTTATCTGATCCTTGACAGAGCACACACATACTCTGGGCAGAGTAAATAATCCCATCATTTTTTACTGATATTTCATAAGGCAAAACCTACATGTATGTGATCTCATCAATAAGAATCAAAATTAAGGTATAGTTCAGTTTAAAGTAGATATCTAGTAGGGAACTACCCAGAAAAGACTGGCATTTTACAATATTCCTATTTGCTTCAATCTATAAGGTGCTAGAAAAAACTTGGGGGTTAAAGTCGGGACAAGGAAACTTGAGAAAATGAGAATGTGAATTTGACCCAGGGCCTTTTCTCAACCAGTTTTTCTTCAACAAGTTTCATGCAATAATTGGATATGGTTTTGATGTTTTGTACACAGACTAAGAATAAGTTTTTTCCGGAAACAACCTACAAAATTTATATACCTAATAAAGCATATTTCAACCTGGTTTGTGACTATCCTTCAAGTAATGTTACAAAGAATCAGATCAAAAATATCAATTAGATGAGTTTGAGCATAGTGCACAAGGGCAGTCAGTAGATTTTATCACCCGTTGCTTTACTAACAGTAGACCTATGGGTGAAAATTTAAAGTACTGTAGTATCTGAAAATACTCCCTCAATCATACTTTCTCTCCTTCCCTCCTAACCCTGACTCCCTAATCCTCCAGATCTCTAGTCTTCATTTTATAGTGAATCAAGTAAAAAGCGATATGTACACATCGGCAACAGTAGCGGCAACATTAGTAATGATAGATATATTACCAGCAGCAAGTGAACACAATTACACACATAGCAGATCTTGTTTAGCACCAGACAATTTTCTGTTTGTATGTTGACATTACCCTCTTCCTCTCTTAATTTTTATGTGGCACACTAACAGACACATTGTTAATTATAATGAAGATTGTTTATATGTTCGTGCCATAACATATATATGTTTTATGTGCAGTATTTCATTTGTCACAACACTTATATTTTTAAATTGAATTTGTTATTCGAAATGACATGTATTACAAAGTAATGTATTCAAATTTTGGACTTTATTCCAATGATTTGAGAAATTGTCTCCATGCAGTGGTGCACTGACATAAATCAAAAAACATGCATATGTATCTTGTGTGTTTTTTAAAAGTGTATACAGTACACATGTATATACACTATACCCAAGCAATACATTGAGGGACAAGCGTGTGTATGAAATGCTAAAAGTAAATAAATAATCAAGATAAACATCTAATGAATTTAGATGAAGGTAGAGAATAGTCATAAAAATTTTAAATAATATTGATTTAAAATACTTCACCTGAAAAAAAATTGAAAAATAAAAACGGAAAGTTAAACATTTATGTTTTTAAATATGAACAGAGATGGATAGATAAATTTTGACAGAATTGATTTGATAGCTCAATCTCATTAGTCACTCAACAGTAACCATCACATGACCAATGTTTTTAGTAGCATGATATGTTAGGGGTAATCAATTAAAAAATTGGAAAAGGAGGTGATCAATGAATAAGTTACTTTTCTTGCCTTTTGTTGGGCAGTGATCCCTAAAAATGACCAAATTTATTGCAAATTGAACCCCCACTAAAGACTTATTATGAGGGGGGAATTCTCAAAAAGCAATAAGAAATGTCTCTTTGTAGACGTAAAAGGAGTAAAAGTTCAACTTTTCAGCACTTTCACTCCATTGGTGCAGCCTGTATGCATGATGCATAGCCAGCCAGACCAACTTGAAAACTGACGAAACATAAATTGATAATTTTGGTGACAATTTTGGCAGACATTTTCTAATAGATAGGTTGATTTAGATATTTT
Organism: Thysanoteuthis rhombus; assembly: GCA_963457665.1. Lineage (NCBI taxonomy): Eukaryota > Metazoa > Mollusca > Cephalopoda > Oegopsida > Thysanoteuthidae > Thysanoteuthis > Thysanoteuthis major. The sequence continues at coordinate 3,337,016 of OY735220.1, read as the reverse complement.
TTAAGCTAGAGATTCAAAAGGAAAATAAATACTAATAGATTTTCAGTCAGATCCTCTGGTTTTGCGTTTTTTTGTTATATTTTCGGATTTTTCTTTTTGAATTAGAAGAAGAAATATATAAATACGTTTGACCAGGTAGATAAGCTAAGAATACATAAAAAATTCGACATATTCTGAAAAAATTCTTGGTTTTAAGATATTCCCTTTAAAAACCTTAGGAAGAAAATCACACATTCGTTTGAATACAAACAATAATTCAACAAGCTTCAAAAATCATTTTGATAATTAATTTAAACAATTTTTTTGTATGTTTGTGCCTTTTCTATTTAAAATGCATGTTATAATTATTAAAACAAATACTTACCGTGTTAATTCACACATCTTCCTAAAACAATCTTTGCAGACGATACAAAATGGAATTTGAAACGCTAATGACGAAGCAATGTCTCACGGGAAAAAGATAATTTTAAAAAAAATACTTTTGGATAATTGTAACCAAATATTTTTAGAAATGCATTGAATTTGTCAAAATCAATGATTCAAAGTTTTATTATAAATTACTTTTTATTCTCCTTCGTATGTTAACAAAACAGATGAAAATATAACAATGAAAAACGAATTCGAACGCTGAAGGAATGATTTCCGTCCGTGTTCGTTGGAGACAATTCTTGATGAGAAGTTTTTCGGATATTAGAATCTGAGATATGTTTTTTATTTATCGTTGAAGGCTTTTATTTCAATTCTAATTGTTTGGGGAGATATCCACCAATAATTTTTTGAAGGATTTTTTTGTAAATTATTTAGATTTAATAACTAAAAAACAAAGACTTATGTTAGTTTTTTCAAAGTTTTTTTTTCCTTCGTGCAACATAAACAAATTTTACTAGAAATACCAGTATCTTCGCAAACAGTATACCCAGGGCTGGGAATCGAAAGTAGGGGGGGGGGGAATGGGGCACGTTGGTCCACTTTTAAAACTTTCTACTGTTGGGTAGCTCAAACAAAACTGCTTCGTTTTGCGACTAGGTTACAGATTCTTACGCAGGGTACAGTATCCAGTGTTGCTAAAAAAAAAACTCAAAAAATATTTTAAACCAAGTTTGACTGCCAAAAAGCGCTATCCCCCCCCTTTTTGAATAGCCAAAAATAGCCAAAACACACCAAAAGATTGTCAAAAATCGGTGACAGCAAAATGACCGCACTAAAATGGCGATTTTCGCACGGCCAAAACAAGAAATTCGCCGCTGATTACATCTTACTGAACAATGTTAGCCTGTTTCAAGTCCTTCTCAAGTAGACAGGGAAACTGAGATTGGAAAAAGTTTGTCAAAAGATCCAATTTGCCCCTCGCTGGGGGCAAATAGGTCATCATGTGGTGCACATTGGATCAGTGACAAACAAGTAAAAGAAAAAATGCAAATTCTGGTTCTGATATCTTGATAATATATTTCAACTTGACAACTGGAATTCACTGAAGCTAATTAGTTCCAATTAGAATAGTATTGACCGTAAGGTTCTGTTCTTGTACAGTCTGGTATGAGTTGGTTGTCGCACTTTTATAAAAAGTAGGGCCTACTCAGAATAACTCAGTTAACCTACTGACAGTAGAATGCTGTTAGATCAACAGGAAAATGCAGAATTGACTTTGCATGTTCAGTATCTCCAGCTGAGATGAGTGGAGGCAGGCAAATGACAGCATTCTCTTCGCCAATGTTTTAGATGCCGGCATTGGGGGTGGGGTGACAAATTTACTGCAGATTTTTCTGGATTGCCTCAAATAGCTCACAACAAACTTATTATCACCTTTGTTAATTACTTGAGCTACATAGTGAGACAGTTTAGCAGTTCTCAGCAGCCAATTCCACCAGAACATGGTCTCCGATATCTGACACTCTACATTCATCAAAATCAGGATGTAGACACATATCTGCAATATTTTCAGCATCAGAGCTCTCATCTCCTTGAAAGCTGTCTTCATCCTCCAAGTCACCATCATCAGCAAAGGTAGTCTCTTGTATTATATTCTTAGGTACCTTCAATGACATCTATGGCAGCTTCTCTTAGATGGCTAAATATAGATTAGCTTTACAAAGAAAATTTCACAGGGTAGTTTGGACCATCTAACCAAAGTGGTTCAACCTACCCCAAACACTATGGCCCAATCTGCTCCACAACAACATTCCAGTATCGGATGCAATATACACATGAAAGACAAAGTGTGAAAACAATAAAGTAATGGCCAATTATACACAACTCATGACAGATTAGGGCATTATAAGTAGATAGTTTACATTCTCAGTAACTAAGAAGAAATTACCCCTTGCGTGAAAACAAAATTTACTTTTGACACCTGAAATCACAAAATTTACCATGGAGAACGTGTAGCCCTTTCCTTCTTTAGAACTGAGCTGGGAACTACTTCTGCTGAGGCATCAATGGGAAGTTTTGAGGTCTAGCATGCCCTATGCTCCTCTACTGTGGTATCTTTGAAAATCTCCATCTATCTAACTTTCTCCCATCCCCTCCTTACTTTAACTCAAACTCTCCAATCCTCTGAGTGTCTAGTCTTCATTTGTAAAGTGAACTGGGTAAAATGTAAAATTTACACATTAGCAACAGAACAACAATAGTAGTAGTGGTAGTTATATTACCAGCAGCCTGCAAACACAAATTCATATACAGCAGAACTTGCTTAGCACCAGCCAATTCTTTGTTTGTTTATTTGCATTACCCCTTACTCTCTTTCTGTTTTGTTATATGACAGACTGACACGTCACAAATTATGATATAGAGTAGAATAATACCCATAAAAAAAGACAGTATTTGTTTTTATTTTTGGATTGTTTATAAAGATATACATATTTTAGTGAAAATAATTTCAAAACAAAGAGGCAATCACATTGGGTGAAAATAAAAAAAACTAATTACTTGAATTGCTTGGTTTTCACTTCACTAAACTAATTCTTTACTAACAAAACTTGTGCTTACATAATGACCAGAAGGTTTATGACTGAGTTATTTAAGACAATTTTCATAACTGAACTGTATTATGATGTCTGTTTCGCATAAGATCAGCTCTCCTTGCACTGCTATAAATTTATGCACATACATACATACATGTAATACATAAACGCTCATGTAACAAAAGTGGTTTTCTTTGCTGCATACAAGCAGACATTGATTATGTTGAATTCTGTTCCTTTTTAACTTTATTAAACTCTTACAGAAAATAAAGAGTACACTAAGTAAATTAGAAAATTTTATGTTGTTTGTTAAATACATTCTTTGTAAGTGGTGTTACAAATGTCTATTCTTCAATTCTCATTCTTGCCAAGTTGGCATCGTCTAGTATCATTCAATGCCATGTAAACAAACCCCTATACAAACCATAGAAACCATCAACCAAAGCTGTCAATATAGTTTTCTCCAGTTTCTATGCTGGTCTGGCTGGCTGGCTATGTATATATGCATTGTGGATACAGGCTACACTAACGGAATTCGAGGGCTGAAAATTTGAAGATTTACTCCTTATTATGTCTAGAACCCCCCCAGTTTTTTTTTAGTTAGATGGTTCAATTTGCAATATGAGTTTATGCTAAATTGGTTCCTTAGTTTGAGTGTCCAGCAGCATTCAAGCTTATTATTTGGAAATTCAGATTTTCTAATGATCAGTACCCAATAAAAGGTAAAATAAGTAATTTATTCATTGACCTTTTTCAGGTTTTTAATTGATCACCCCCAACCCTGCATGCTGCCAAAATACACTGATTACATGATGGTTAATGACTAAACAGACCTGTATTTCTATCATTTGTGATCAACTTGTAACAAGGATACTTGTATTTCTACTTTATCTTGTTCAAAACATTAATAGGGTTGTTGTGATTAATAAGTTCAGATGAATGAATCAATTCAAATTAGCAAGGATCTCCTTGATTCCTCAATACAAAATTGCAGTTGCCTTATAGTTCATCTAGTATTGATTTCATGCTTAAGAGCAAACTACATGTCAATCAAATGCCATACTTCAATCTGGTTTGGCAACATACCGTTCAATCCATAATGAAGTGTCTTAGTATCAAAGTGGCCAGCAGGAGTATTTTTTTAAAATATCTGATGTCCATACCTGATCTTGAAAAAATGGATCTTTTATGTAAAATTATCTTAAAAAATACCAGCACAAGATTCGAGCAAAAAAAAGCACTTTTTTTTTTTTTAAATGAAAACGTTTTCAGATGGTGTCTAGTGGTGTGCCAATGCAGAATTTCAAGGTTGTAACCCCCAAAATATGACCAGGGCACTAAGAGATACAGACACACTCAGATGAAGAAAAGAGAGAAGAATCTGTAGCTCACTTGGCTGATTGGTCAGATGGGCCATTTGTAGGGCTACAGTGATTCAATCTAATATCTACCATAATCAATTTGAGTTACAGTAGAGAAAAAAGATAACAGAAAAATCATGAAGAAGACATTAACATAGGATAAGATTCATCAAAGAAATATTTTGGGGATTTCTAGTCTTTTTCATTTAATATATTGATAAGTTCCAATATATTTATCATTAGTTCAAAGCATTGAACCATTTTGAAGTTCCCCGTGCAGTTTGTGTGGGAGTGTTGCAGTTATAGCATAGAACATTTAAGAAGTAATTTCTTGATAAATAATTTACAACTTTTACATAATCCCCAGAGAAAGCCAGATGGAAAGAATGACTATTTTAATGCTTCGGTTTGTTGAAGAAGTACTTCAAATACGAGGGTCACTCTGAAAGTAATGCTTCCTATTTATCTCCATGGAAACTATGAAAGATACAATGAGTAAAATGACACCATTGGATAGAGCAAGTTTTTAGTCACAAAACACAATTTTTCCACGTAGTTACAACCACTGGCTATGCATTTTTGCCCGTGATGAACAAGAGCCTGCAGGCCGTACTCATGAAAATCTGCACTAGTTGAGGTGACCTACTTTTTCATAGCAGCAATGAAGGTGTTGGCATCAGCAAAATGTGGTTCTCATAGTCCATCTTTCATCAGCCCTAGCAGATGTAAGTTTGAAGGCATTATATCCAGACTATACAGAGAGTGTGATAGGACAGTTCAGCTAGGAGTTGTAACATGATCCTTGGGTCTGGTGTTATTGTGTTAAAAGTTGTTTTCTTCTCTGGCCTGACTCTGGGAATTCAGCATCGATCAGCATCATGATGTAAGAGTCATTGTTGATGGTTTGTCCAGCTTCCAAGAAATCCAGGAGGAACTGTGGGACTCACCTGGCACAAACTTTGTGATATCCCAGCATTGCAAATGCATTGAAGCCAACATTGATCAAGGTACACATTTCCCTTTTCATAATCAACCGATTTGTATGGATGAGCTGATCAAAGTGATCTTCATTTTGTCACTCACATCTCTGTCGCCACTGCTAAAACACTTCACCCACTGCTTAACTGTACTCACATCCACTGTTTGGTCTCCATGAACATTGAGCAGGCATCAATGAATGTCAATGGGTGCAATCTCTGCAGAGAGCAATTCAATGACACACATTTGCTTTGTACACATTTTCTATTTTGCCATACTGCTGTTCAGCTGTGTATAACAAAGCAAAAAATTATTGGTCATTGGTGGGAAGGTTCAACCTTTACTGCCTTAACACCAATATCCGTCTCTGATGTCATAGGTAAACATAATGAAAGAAGAGGCATTACTTTCGGAGCAATCCCACATATTTTGCTTTTTGTGTTCTGCCAGTTCAATGGTCACCAAAATAAACTAAAGATTAAATTGTTAGCAAGAATTAAACCTAATCAATAACAAGTTTGACCTTCCCTCAATTCTGTGAATTTGATTTTACAAGAACTACTCCCTCTGCACTCTCTGTAAGGTACTTTCATTTTAACTTGCATGTTAAATTCAAATTTACTACTAATTCACTCATGTCATCAGAAATGAAGAACATATATGAAATATATGTATAAACATCATATTTTATGTATATAGGTAATATAGATTTCTATTGCTGTGAGCTTGGAAAATCGCATTTTATTGATCACCAACCGATTTTTATTATTCTTTGTTTTTGTTTTTATTACTTTTTCTATTTTATGTTATTCTTTTTCTTCAGTATTTTCATTAAGTCATTAGAACCTGACTGAAATTCTATATCATTATGCCAGTTGTATCTCTTAGCATCACAGAAGACATCTGCACATTGCTAATTATTATATGTGTGGATTTCTCTTTGATATTAACAATGAAATATCTGATTGAATTCTGTGGTCAGCTTTTGGCAAGAGTATTTATATATTCCTATGCAGCGATATTCATTTAACATTCTTTCTGTGATATCATTAAAAAGATGATATTTATTTCTTATATATCTTTCTCTGTGCTTGTATGTGTGTGTGTATATGCACACAAAAATTTTTAGAATTGCTCTTGATCACTCAATATTCATTTAATCTCCAATTATGCTGTGTGACACATTAATTAATGCAATTCATTTATTGCTTTCATACCAAATCTAGCACAATTGTATATTGGCTCATTCAGACTACTTTCCTCATCTTTATTGTTTTTATTGCAATGTTTCAGATGCTGTGCTTTTTACCCTGCTTTGGTTGTCCATCTTACTTTGGAATGTTGAAATTTGCTCTAGAGTGCCAGGAATTTCCCCTCCTATTCAAAATCTGACATAAAACTATTATTTTTTTCAACACACATTTAAGCATAAACTATCCCAAGTTAGTCAGTACAGCTTGCTTGGTGCTTACTCCTTTGTCCTATACCCATGGAATTACATAGTAAATAACATCGTAATTTCCAGAGGCTCTAGTATTACAACCAATCCACTTCGAATATGCTCATCAGCTTGGTGTACACTTGTTTATGAACACATTCTAATTAGACTTATTTTCATATCCCAAGGGAGACAACTCTTGGGTAATGAGTTATTTCCCTTAACCAGATTCTTGGCACTGATTGGTGTACCTTAACGAAGCTTACACCTGTAGACGCGCAACGAATTAAAAAAAATGTCATAGAGGCTCTAATTTAATTCAAGGATATTTTTACTACATGATATTGTAATTATAATGATCAGCAACTGAAACTTTGTTATATCAATCTAAAAAGAATATTTTCTTTCAAAAAGCCTTCAACCATATTTATGACAAATGATAGCACACAAAGCTGAAACAGCAACCTTAACAAACCTATGAGATCCTTGTCAATTTTAAGAAACTGTTCAACTTGTTATTGAGTCAATCACTCTAAACAATATGCTGAACACACAGGTTTCCATCATTATCTATAGAGCATTCCTGTGAACATTTTTCAGGAGCTGAACTGGCATAAAGTAAAGAAGCAATTAGAATTAATTCATATGTGAAAAAATTTCGAGCGTTCTCAGACCACCAAAATTGTAATGATGGTATGTTAAGTTGTTTGTCAGAGGCTGGGGTGATGGGAGGTACAGGTACTGGAGACTGGGGTTTAAGAAGAGAAGAAGAGGGTGTGAGCAGCCTCTGTAACGCTTCGCTGCCGAAACAAATGCTTAACGCTATATTCGCTTTTTGTCTTTTTTTTGGTAATAGCAAAGAAGTGGAGCAAGGAGAACTATCAAAAAACTGGGGATACCTGTTTCGTATTTGGTAATTTCTATATTGAGTGATAGAGGGTAATAATAGTTGCTGTTTCTATGTAGCAATGAGAGGTGGCAGTTGTTGAGGACAAATTTGTCTCAACATGCTTTGAGTTTACTGCCACATGCTGACATCATGATAGTTGCTGAAGAAGGAAGATGGAAATGGCCATCTTGTTCAGATGTAAACATCTGGTAAACATTTTTGTTTCTTTGTTAAAAGATAGAATCTACAAACGCCATGTATGAATATGGATGCATTAATTGAATAGAATTTATAATCAAAATTAGGACAAATACAAATGTTGAGACAAACATATAGGATGTACATCTAATGATTCGACAAATGAGACATTTATAATAGTTCTTATAAAGCTGAAAGGAAAATGCATGTTAATCTTAGTAAAATTAATCATGATAAAAGAGGCCTGTTTAGAATAGATTACTAGGTAATTAAGGAAGGAGATAGGATCTATGATAAAATGAACATAAAGTGTCAGCTATCAGCTAGATAGGAAAGAAAGATAGAAGTTAGCAGGAAAGGTAAATGCTCAGTGTAAGTAGTCATAGTAGCTATGAGTTAATGAAGCAGTAACTGGAATGCTTCGAATCCATAAGGCTTGGTCTTTGAAATATCAAGGCATAATTATGGAGACCAGGTTATCAGTGGTATGCCTAACTGCCAAGTTGGGGGTGATGTACTTCACCTGAATTTATGATCACCGAGAGCAACTTGGCAGGGGGGGGGGCATTCTCACAACAGGAAGACTATTCAAGTCACAGAAAACATATGGGGCTTAACCCATGTGCACATCTTGAGGTAAGAAGTATTGGAATGCAGAAGTTGATCGTGATTATAGTAAATGCATAGTCATTCCATTCACAAGAGACAGAGATGTGAACATGTGCTTTTGAGCTAGAAAAGAGGACCTATGATTCAGTAGCTGAGGGTATGTGAGATATCTTGACATCTGTGAAAATGAAATCAGCAAGGTTTAGAACAGTGATTGGTCATGGTGAAAAAAAATGGTTTGAAGCTGGTAAAATAATTCTGGTTCTCGAGGGAAAGAAAGGAAGAGGGAGAGGTTTAACCGACTGAGAAAGTCGGGATTTCAAATGAGCGGGTGAACATATACGTTCAGGGCTTTTATAGACAGTACATAGAGGAAGTGATGTATTGCAAATGTGGCTAGATTTAAGGTTCTGTATCTAAAGCTATTACTTATTTATTTTCTCATTTAATTTTGACTAGAAATAAAGGAGTCACTACACTTTTATTTGCAATATCAAGATATATGCATTCTTTTAGCTCTCCTAAACAGTGAGCATTATCAATACAAATATATCACAAATAAAAACAAGTGTGATTAGTCACTCATTAGAAACCATTATGTGATCAGCATGCTGTTTTGGGAGTGATCAATTAAAAAATTGGAAAAGTGGGTGATCCATGAGTTATTTCTTTCATATTTTGTTGGGTAATGATCTATTAAAGAATCAGAATTCCAGTAAAAGCTGAGAAATCTCCAATTTGTGAAGTTGTTGAAAAGAATTATATGTCAAAAGACACGTTAACATTACTCACAAGAAGGTATTTGCAAATTATTCTTTTAAGAATTTTTGGTACTAAATGAGGTAATAGGCATCTAGGTTCTTGAAGAGAAAAATTTCAGTTGATGAAGGGACTGGAAAAATTCTTCAATCTTGGAAATTACTTTTACAAAGTTGAAAATATTGGAAATAATGCTTTTTTTTAACTAGAAACATCATATTAATACTATTAGCAATATTAACAAGCCCTAAAGTCAGACTGTAGATGTACTAGGAGGGGTAACATTATACTCGAGAGTAAAAATGATAATTATGTATATAGAGAGGTTACCGCAAAAAGTGGGAGCCACATCATATTCGAGATCACATTGTACTCGAGTAAATACAGAATTCTTGTGTAAAGGTCTAGCAAGGGACGTTACTCACATTTTGGTATGTCAGTCAGTCACAATGTTTGGTACTAGAGATCCTTGTAAATCTAAAAACAAAAATGATAATGACAAAATACAGATAGTGTTATTATTTATTGTGATTCTAATACTATCATTAATAATGATATTTATAACAATGATTAATAGCGATGATGATGATGATGATGGTGGTGTTGGTGGTGGTGGTGGTGGTGATGATGATGGTGGTGGTGGTGGTGATGATGATGATGATGATGATGATGATGATGATGATGCAATCAATAAAATTGACCATGATAATGAAGATCATAGAACTAATCATTATCAAGCATGATATGACGGTTGAGAATGATAGTTATGACTCACCATCACAGTCAATAATTGAACAAACGTAGCATCAAAATTTGAAATCATGTTGAAAAAAATTTCCATAGTCGAATAAATATGGTCAGAATAAATTCTATTTATGGTATCACAGGTGTTTTTCTTGAGAAAACATCTAAAATAGAACGAGAAGACATCTAGAAACATCTAGATTCTGGAGGATCTAGATGTTATTTCCACTGGAAAACTTACAAAATAGAATAAAAAAAGCATCTTACTGTTAAAACCCATCAAAATAAAAAATAGAAACATTTTTAGAAGGGGTGTAGTGAAGTACTGACACTAATTTTCTAGTCAATAGACAAAACAATATGGCCAAGAGGGAAGTACATGCGCTTATAAAAAGTGAGAGAACCCTTTGCCACCTTTGGTGGCTACAGTTGTTCACTTCTGATATTGATAACAACAATAATGATAAAAAAGATAAAGATATCAAAATAGTGATAAAGAATAATTAATGTGATACTAACAAAGAATACAATCATTATCATCATGATTATTCTTTTATTTTAATGATTAAAAGATTGAGATCTCTTAATTTATCGATATTGTATCATTAAACACTCAGCAGAAAACACCTAGTAATTTGGAATTTTTTATATTTTTTCAATTCATAGAAAAATGTACTTTAATTAATTGTGGCGACTTGAGTGAAATTGAAGTAAAGAGAAGTGTTGGAAAATATGATAGCAGATGATGCTACCGGAGCTAATGTTGATCATGTTTATGCTCATAGTTGATTACGTTAATGATGCTAATGTTGATGTTGATGATGGACTGGATTATCTCCCTTCCAGCACTCATCCCTCCCCATCATCCCATATGTTTCACTTTCTCTCTCTCTCTTCTTCTCTCAAATCCTGCTGCCTCCAACCCTTATGATTCTCCCATGTCTTTACCTCCCACTACAACCACTCCCTCGCATCCTCCCTTTCGCAAGTAATCACCACCGCTTCCATCGTCCTCCCGAGTATTATCAACACATGCCTCTCCTCCTACTACAACTTTTCCTCATACTCGTACTGCAACTATATTTCCTTCTCTAATTATTATTACCTAATTTGAAATCCCTCTCACTGCAACTTCGATAGTAGGAACTACTTTTACCGGTACCTTGGGCGCTCTCCTCCCACTTCATTTTTGTAATGTCCTCCTCCTGCTACCTAAGTTCTTCGTTATACAATTCGCCATCTTTGAGTTTGACCCTGACTGAGTCTCTTGTGTTTCCTTGTTTGTGAGGTATGTTCTAACCAAATATTGTTCCACTTCATCCCGTCGACAACCTGCATTTTTGTATAAGACCATATCTTCCGAAACTTGAAACGGAACGTCCTTTCCCATATTGCGGTCATGGCTATTAATTATCAAAAAAAATTTCATCGATCATTATTTTTCTTCCTTCCCCTTTTTTTGTAATCAGGATAACGCGTCATCAAGATCTTTCTCTCTATATCTATCTATATATATTTTCAGATGTTGTGTGTATCTCGTGATGTGCATAAACTTGTTGGATTTACTTAAAAAATTAAACATTTGTCTTTAATATCATTATAAATGCATTCTTACTTTCCTGTTCGATTGTTTGTTGTATATACATATGTGTTATTCTATTCAATTGTTTCTCGCGGATGTCTGCAATCGAGGAGACTTTCTCTTTCGCCTCAATGAATATAATAATTTAGTAAATGACGTTTCTGCGTATGTTTTAGTTTTCAAAAGCCGTATTTCCATAAAATATAGTCACAATAGTTTTCTTTTCCTTTGAAAAAATCGGATCTTGAAATCTAATTTCCTGGAAATGCGCATTTTTAAGTGGTGTTTTTGATGTTGATCGGAAATTTAATTTCAATTCTTAAATAATGCTGAAGAAAAAAACCCAGCTGATATGAATTATAATACACTTATGTGAAAAACGTTACTCCACTTTATGTACCCATTAACTAACAATTTTTTATTACCAAATCAGTGAAATATGACAGAATAGTGGATAATCGCAGAAGTGTTTTTAGCTACGGTAAGCTACGTAGTAACGTAATGCAATGATTATTACCACGACGATCACAATCCTTTCAATTTTTAAACAGGGACTGACCCCCGAAAATGAACATTTGGAAGTCTTAGATATTTCAAAACTATGCTATCCAAACATTGGATCATCGAAATGAATACAGATAGATAAATCTTGGAAAAATTGAATCGTATAAAATTATGGACATTTCTGTTCTTGGAATTCGGATTGAAGTAGATAGCCCTAGGATGTTTGTTTGTCCAGACACAGCTGAAAACATCTGATATCACGGAAACTTGATAAGTTTCAATTTAGAAATAAAAAATACCGTTCACTGATCATTTAATTTGAACAATGTATATTAAAATCCATGTGTGTATTGATTCAAATAAAGGAAAGAATCTGCGTGAAAGAAATTTCGATTATATTCACTCAATCGTATCGAGACCTACGACGATAGTACCGACCCTTAAAATATTACGATCAGATTTGAACATAATTTTCCATTAGCTCACTATAAATCTATCCTCATTCAGAAGTGAATATTGTATTTTTAATGTTTTCCGACAATCATAATTGATTCTGAGACAAGAATATTTATTCATTGGTTTCGATTTATAAAATAAAATGGCTATTATTTACCGCTACGATGGGCTACTGCTATTTTTCTTTTCAAATTATTTTCTAAATAATGGATGGTTTCGGTGAAAATTTAACATTCATTTCTTAATGCATAACCGCCACTCTCTTCTTGAATATGAACTCTTTTTAACCCTTCGGAAATTTAGAAAATGTCTCAATCTATTTATCAAAATACTAAAAAAAAAAATTGAGGGGGGCGTAAGTATTTGGGTTAAAACAAAAATTGATTGTGTGCGTAACCTGCATGCCACACCCTCGATCGGGCGATTGAGGGGTTGAGCATTGGAGCGAAAAATGTATTACTGTATTGTACACGTTAACATCGGGCCCATGAAAGTGGTTTCAATATGGACTGGTTGAATAAATTGGTCGAAATAATAATCATATTGAACAGCAGCTTGTCATACCATATAATGCTCTTAGGCACATATAATTGTTTCTGTCATTTCTGTACGCCTCCTCTACCTCACTACCTGTGATCCAAAACAATTAATTCTCATCATTAGCACTACTTTAATAATAACCACCATATGATGCCACATACGTCTTTAACTGTGAGCAGCATTACTATGACACTAGAATTATAATCAGACACACTTAACGATGTGTGCATTTTACTTACTTTTCTTTTTCTTTTTTTTTTTTTTTTCAACACGTCTTCTTTTCGGGACTGCCCCCCCCCCCGTTTTATTCGTCCCTCACTCGACTCTACATCCTGCTATCACACCTACGCTCGATGTCACACCTGCCTTCGGTGTATCTTGGATGATTGGGCAAGGTAGTTTTATTTCAAAACTTGACTTTTCGTGTTTATGGAATGAAACTATATTATCCAGTCACTAAGATATGTTCGTTCATTTTTTTTTCCAGTCACTTACTTATGCTCTTCTCGCGTAGAAACATAGTACTACTAGTTGTAGGTAATTGTAAAAAATATATAATAGTGCAAGTAGTACCACTGCAGTCATCTGTCAACTTATCACCCAAAAGTTGCTATTGGTTGTCTTTGAGCTGCTGTTATCATTATTGCAGATTTCATTAGTCTTGAATGTATTTTTAAAAGTAAGTTGATCATCATGTACCGTGCTAATTGTGTGTCATAATGTTTGAGATCTGTAGACTTTCTTGGTCGACCATAAAAAAACCCTACGGTTCGCACGTCTCCTTTCACGATGAATAAAAATCTTATTCAACTGGTGATAACGATATCAGATATTGAAGTGCTAATAAATCCACCCTGAAACAAAACAATCCATTGGCGTCACATGACAGTCGCCATCTTTAGATCCAAACTTCTTACCCAAGGTATCTTTTTACTGCACCACCTGTTGTTTCTGATGGTTCTCTTCATCCTTCTCTGACACGGGAAGGAAATAAAATGAAACTAATCAACATAGAATTTGTCTTCCTGACGACACCCTGTGTGATGTGTCTGTCCATAGATGATGTCATTGGCATCCATCACCAGATTGCTTCTCACTTCTTGTAATTTGGTTGTTTTTTTTACCTTTGGAATCCACCGTTTTGCGGCTTCTTTTTTTGAATATCAATTTTTTAATTTTTGAAGGCTGTAAGTGAATACAAAATATCGTGGAGATGGCATAAATGATGAAATGTATAAAATTACGCATTTTTTAACAACATTGATTGTTGAACATAATTAAAACAATATACATCTCTTGACATCCTTCTCCTTCTCCCAGGTGTGTCATAGCTCATTAAAATAGATGTTTGGGTTCGAATCATACACTAATCCAGGCCAGAGACGAGTTATTTCTACTTGGTCATTTTCTTCTATGTTTACTTGTAAAAAAAAATCAACCAAAAGCTATCTGTTCAAGTCGACGTACATATTTTTCATGCTTTTTTTACCGCTTAATCTATCTTGGATTTTACATGTACAATAATCGAAATTCGAAATAGTACCAATCCCCCATTTTTTTTTTAGCCAGACACACGCGCAGTTAGTAGAAAACACGAGGTTGTGCATTTTCTTCCTGGACACACGCCCCCTTGCATATTTTGATGAGTAAACATCTGTATTATGACCAAATGTATTAGTGTTCAAGCTTCTAGTGCTGACTACTGTCAGTGTCATATGCTGTTGGTTTGTGCCATTCATTCCAAGTAATACCTGCTGCCCCTTATTCTCAGGCAAAAGTGGCCTCACATACAACACTTGTTAACGTGGAAACCAATCAACCATTCAAGTTGGCGGCGAAACATTAATTATCAACAAAAAAGAATGTGATGATCTGATTACTATTGGTTTTATCTTGTTGGTGGAATTGGATTCTTACTAAGATCGACTACAAGTGAGATAGAACACAATTTGAAAAATATATTCATTTCTGCCCCCTCCCTCTTCGTTTGTTGCATTCTAATATTATTATAATCATTCATCTTTCTATCTATTATTGAACCCTTCGAGATTTCGTTGTCGTATAATTTAATGGCGTGTGTGTGTATATTTTTTTCTTTTAATAACCACGGGGAATGTTAATATCAAGATTTTATCATTATCTTTAACTCTTGTGTACATTTTATTTTTCAATGGATAGTTTGGATTTTTGTGGTATTGTGAATGTATAGTAGCAAATATTTTCCAAACTTCTGTTATTGTCATTCATAGAAAATCACCAGTCAGCCTGATTTGAAAACCCGGTATTACTGGTTTTCAGTGGTTTTACATATTGCAAATAAAAACTTTTATATAGATTACCAGCAAAACCTATTGCTGATAAACTACACAAAACACATTCGAAAGTGAAGTTGAAATAGATGAATGTCCAAGGAGAACATAATTCTTTCTCTTTTGTTTTACCCAAAGATGCAGTTAATTTTTACTATTGATTTCCTCTCGTCTCGTGATCAAGTACAGTACGTGCCAATAAATTGTTAAATCATTTTAGTGCAAGCCGTGTCATTAAATAAAACTTGGTTTATTTATCAATTAAAACCTGCTATATGTAGCAGATGGTCGTCATGTCTATAGAAAGGTCATTTACGTTTTCTAGTCCATAGGACAAGGCGAGACGTTATTAACTGCAATCAATTATACCAAGTAGTGAGTCGTTTTATTTCAGTACTCCTCTCTTTTAACTATAGTGTGCTGTTGTTTGTCTCTCTAGTTATAATGATGTCTTTTCACAAACATTCATGATAACAGCCATGGTTTTTACCACCACCACTGTTACTACTACTACTACTATTAGCTCCAAATGAAACTCAATTTATTTGCCGTTATGTAATTAATATATTATATCTATCTACATGCTTTTTCTGAAGTAAGGTGTTCTTCACTTCATACGACTCAAGCCCCCCCCCCCGAGACAACTAACGAAATCCTTCAGTAAAAGCAAGAAGAGGACACTGTTAGGTTCGCATTAGCTCATCTTTACGCTACTATAACTATTATTAAGAGTGCTTACTATTAAATACTGATTATAGTAGTAGTAGTAGTATTAGCAATAATGTTGGTAGTAGTACATGACGTCGCGTTGTTTGCTTGCCTGGATTATAAGCTTTTGTGTTAAATACCTGTCTGATGGACTAAGATAAAAATGATGCGCAGAATCTGTGTCGAGCTGGTACAGATTCCTTGCATTGCTCACACAATTCTTTTCTCTCCATACATTTTTCTATAGCAGCTTTTGTAAAAACAACAGGTGCGAAGGGGATTATTGTTCTTAAAACGTAATCATCAGCTCTTCCATACTGCTGGTTTCTTAAATATTGAAATGGATATTGTTGATAATTCTGTTCATGACCTGTGACTCCTCGGTCGGAAAGTCTGCCATTCTACAGATTGTGAATTGAAGAAAATGTTGTTGAAAGAATTTACAGTTTGATCTGTTAATAAAATGCCTTGTGAGGAAAAAAAAAACTAACTCAAAAGCGGAGCTTTTTGAACTAGTTTTTCGACCAGCTCTGTCCTGTCATTCGTCCTCATTTTTGACTTTATATTTTTTTGCCTAATCTCATATTGGTGCTATATTATTCCGTTTTTAGAAAATTCATCACAAATGCGATAGGAAACTCATTAATTTCAACATCATCTCAAAATTCACTGATGTGACGTACTCTTAGTATTTTTCTCATAAATGATAACAAAAAAGAAAATCTCTCTCTTTACTAATATTTTTTGTACGTATAAATCGTTGCTGTGCTTTCTACATATTTTGCTGTCGAACAAATCTTTTTATAGGAAAGCAATATGAAGCAGAAAAAAAAATGATTTTCACTTTTCTTACTTGTCTGTCCTCCTCCTCCTCCTTCCTAATTGATTCTACTAATCCCCATCACATTTGTTGAATTACTCGGCTATCCTTTCATCGTCTCTTTGCCAGAGAAAGAGTCTCAACTTGGAAAGGATGGGATGTGTACTTGAATTAGGAAAAAAATATATTTAGTCAGTTTTAGGATTGTAACACTATTACAATATAGGAAAATGATACCCTGCTGTTATTTATTTTCTAAATGTTTTATGTGATCAGCTGACTCTGACTAATATGGTTGCACAAATATAATTATTGTTCAATAATCTAATTCTAAAAGCCTGTTTTTTTAATTGCTTGTTGATTCGAATATGACATGTTGAAAAGTCTTTCCACTTAGATTTATAAACGTAAACAGCAATAAGGTATCCATAGACTATTTTAGTTTCAATGGTAGTCATGTCTTTCATTTCATTACTATGGTTTTTATTATCTATCTTGGCTAACCTATACTGAAACATGCAGTGAAGTTCTAATCACATGTTAAACATGTGACCAAAACTTCCTGTTGGCATTTTGTCTGGGATGGTTTGGAGGGGGGGGACAACAAACTTGAAACGAATAAATATTTGAAAATAGTGTTACTTTACATATTGAGATGAATAATCTAATAAAATAGCCTTGTTTACCTCTACCAACGAAGTATTATCCTGTGTCCGTCCACGTGATGTCTCTAAAGGTTTTCAATTAAATGTTGTGGAAGGGTGAGACAATGGGATCGGAAGTGGTTGAATATGGGGCAGGATCCAGGAATTTTTTTTTTTCGATTGAAGTATATTTTTGGATTTTTTTTTTTTTTTTTTTTTCATACATTTATTTATTCATTCTTTCACATTTGTCTTTTCAATATCTTCGAAAATTCTCAATGAATTCCTTTGACCCTTTGTAAAAGGGTAGGCCAGGGCTAAGAGAATTGATTAAACTTTAGGGCTGAACCAGAAATTGTTTACAGTTACCTTTCCTACATCGTAACTATTTATGAAGTGATTTTAATTCAATTTGTAGTGACAATGTCGTTGGCAGAGGTGTGCTCTCTCTGGGTGCTTTGTAGTTCAAAATGTCTTCATATTATGTTCTGAAGTGAAATGAATTACAGGTACCCTTGCTTCTTGTGCTCTAACTATACACATTATCTACTTTTTTCTAATTTTTATTCACAATGGGCAAAAATAATTCCTATGGTAAATATCTAAAAAGGGCTGTTCATCTTATTACTTTCAATAAGATGTAAGGTTTTGATGGTGCTCTGAATTCGACTTTGAAATTGTTCTTAATTGCAAAAGTTAAGCATCACAAAGTTTATAAGATTTTGTTTGATGTTTGGGATTGTAGGTAAAATAAAGGCCGAAGTTCAATTCCCTCCTTCATCTGATTAAATCTAAAATGATCAAGCAAGAATAAGATAATGTTTACACTGATGGAAACCAATCAATTATGGGACAATTATGTTAAAATAGCCTTTAAAACCTTTCCAATCGTAAGGTGTCATCAGTAATCAAAAATCAATAGAAATCGTCATGTGACCAACGTCTTTTGACAGCATGCCTTATTAAGGGTGATCTATTGAAAAATTGAGAAAACAGGTGATCGATGAATAAAGTTATTTACCCCCAACTACACAAACCCTAAAAAATGTTTTTAGGTGGGATTTTCAAAACTTTTTTCTGGACATAACGAAGAGAAAACTGAAGAAACCTATGTTGACAGTTTTTAGTTCTGGAAATGATTATATTTTCTATGGAATAAAGAGTCAGTTTTGTTTGCCTTGTACCTGAGGTATTTTATTCTATCTGAATCTGCAATCTTTTTCTTTTTAGTAATGATGTATTGAACAAATGATGTATGATCTTCATAGGATTTTTAACTATGTGATGTTATATATTTATTCATTTTTTTTTTTAATGATGAAACAATTTTAAACCTTTAAAATCTTGAATTGAGTTCTCTCTGGCATTTCTTGTACATGTAAGTAATTTTTTTACCATTCAACTGTTGGACATAAGTTTTTGAGGTTCTGTTTGTAGTACTGAGTTAGTGAAATTTATATCACCTGGAAGAAAGGAAATAGACTTTGAATAAAGCTCTTCTTGTCTTGTTACCAATAATCTTTAGATATTCATGTGCTACCGATAATCTCTTTATTTTTCTTAATTATAAATAACTGGGAGTTTTATAAGCAAGATTGTCTTGTTGAAAACTGCTCTCTTCATTTGGTATTTGGGATTCAAATAATTATCAATGTGCTCTGTTTGTTTTAACTGAGAATTTCAATTGTTTATTTTGAAATCAATGATATTTAATCATAATCTCTTGAGATGATGACTAACAAAATCTTCCTTAATTAAAATATAATTGGTGTTGTATAGCACTGTTTAAACACTGCGTATAAAACATCAATATTCTGTGCTTTCAATTTACTCTGGCTGTTGAAGGTTAAAGAAAAATCAAATGCCCAAAGCCATTTTCAGTTTATTGCTTCAATTATTATAAATAATGTCCTTGTTTTAAACTTGTCAAATGATTTATATTTTAGTTTCAAGTTCTTGTTCTAAGACTAGTTCAATTTCAGATTGACCACATATATTTATAACCACCTTTTACTGGAAGAGTTGCTCTTGATGTGCATTTTTGGTAATTTTACCAAAATTTCTTCCAAGTGCCCCCCATTTCCAAAAATGGTACCATATTTTTCTTGCATTTCTTTATATTTCTCCAGAAGACATTCTTATGCTTTTCAATATGTTGTATGAAGTTGATCACGGCATCTAAAATTATAATGTCCATTGGAGCACCAGAAGAATGATTTGAAATTTAATCAGTTTGGTCTAAAAATTCATACACTCATAGTAGAAGCAGTTGAATTTGATCATGAATCGAAAGTTACTATGGTATGTTGTCTTCAAATAATCATCATTAGTCTTTTATTGTTTGTGCTTGGGCGTAGACCTCCCCCAGGATTCGAGACACCTCTCTATTGTGGGCATCACAGAGCCAATATTTTCTGAACCTGTCCAGTTTGTCTCGCCATCACATATTCTGCCAGCCTTGGTTCCGCATTTTATGCATGTTATGAGTCATAATGTCCATCAGTTGTTTGCCATTAGAGTTTCCCTAATGGTTTCTCTGATGTCTTGAACTCCTGTTTTTTGGGGGGAGGGGGGAGTCCCCTTAATATACTGCGCTGTCTTGTGGTCTCCATGTAATGTTAAGCATGATTCTTCCATGTGCACGTTGCATGGTTCTCAGCTTGAGGGTCAGTCTCTTGGTTAGGTTCCATGTTTTGGCTCCATAGGTAACCATTGGAGGATGCATTAGTTGTCTTCCTTTTTTTTTTTAGGACTAATGGGATTTTCTTTTTCTTGCTCTGCCAAAGGCTTGCCATTCTTGGTGATTCTTGGGTGATTCTTTGTTTGATTTCTTCTTCTTTTGAGGATGTCATGGAGATTCGTTGGCCCGGGTAGATGTATTGGTCCACTTTGTCCAGCTTTGTGCTTTGAAATTCAATCGTTGTGCATTCATTTCCGACATGTTTTACTATTTAAAGTTAGGAATGAGATTTCAAATCCTTGATGAAAGATGTTTTTCTAGTTTCATGTGGTATTTGGACTTCATATTTCCCCCTCTTTGCTTTCAAAATTTGGAGCTTATTGTGAGTTTAAGAATTGAAAAAAAATTATATTCAGTTGAAACCCCATTTTGTGTAGTGGGGAACTGTCATATAATTTGTAATATAATAGCATAGGGAAGTACATTCAACTGCAAAATATAAATTTGTAAAATCTATCCTGGGTAAATTTCTGTATGTGCATGTAGAATTTTTAATCATGTTCTGTTGAAAGAACACTTTTCTGTTTTTGCAGAAGTGGAAAATGATTATCTTATTCCAATGTAATATGAATTTGAAAAAGATTGTTTTCATCAGTTAAAAGAGGTCAATTTAGATTCTTGTCTAATTACATCTATTTTTGCTGGAGCCCACCTGTTTATTTGATCTTCTGGGACAGGTTAATTGCCTTCACAAGCAGAGTCTGCAAAATGGCTAAGTTTGTTGGTATCTTATGCCAGGATTTTTAATGCTGATTTCTTTTTCACAATTAATAGACTCTTCCTATTTGGTAGATAGATGGCACTCAATACTCCCATCACCACCCTACGTCAGCCAGTACCAGATTCAGTTTAGTGTGTGTGAATACTTATGTACACAAGGCAGTGTTCAGAGATTTACTTCTCTTCAAGTGTTTTTTCTTTTCTTGATTTTTAAATTATATCTCGTTTTCTTTATAAAACTATTTCCAGGGGTTTTGTGCTCTAAAATTTTATTGATATGACTGTATCTTTCTTTTTCTTATATTTTTATTTGAAACTTTGTGACTTCAAGTTGATCAATATTTTTCTTTTCATTGAACAGGCAATAATAGATAAGATATTTTGTCGCAAACAGGGAAAAGTATGCTTTAGTCATAAAAGGTGTTTTGTTCTAAGAAATATTTGGTTATCTTAGAAGTAACTGATATAAGTGCTGCATTTCTTGGCATATAATGCAGTTTTTTCTTTAAAAAAAAAAAAAACTCCTTTCAAAAAATTACCCTGTGTCTCAAACCTTGTTGGTTGGATTGGAGCACATAAGGACCTTGGTTTGACACGCCAGTTCCCAGATGATCCTAAAATGAAATATGAGTATAAGTGATAAAATTATGATTACAAATCAAAGTAATGCTGAAATATTGAAGAAAAAAAAAAACAATAGCCAGAAGTGCACGGTGTGTTTCTATATATATTTTTTTTTTAATAGATTTTTTTCTAAATATTCCTTGCCAAATTATTATAGCATATTATATCACAAGAAATTGAATAATTGGAAACAGTAAGTTGAGAATATTTTCTGCATTTAAGATTCAGGTATTTAATTGCACATCCATAGGGTTTATTATCTTTACTTACCCAAGAAGAAAAAAATCAAGCAGTAGCAAACAACTCATGTAAAATTGACTTTGAAAATTTAGAAAATGCATAATTTTGTGAGAAATCGTCTTAAAATATGTCATCTATTAACTTGATAGTGGATTCTTCTCATTGTGTTGTTTTCCATATGGAGATTATGTTCTCAGCATAAAATTATCCTTTTTTTTTCTTTTTTTTTTTTTTTAACCGAGTACCTAAAGAAAAATTCAGCTAAAATTGTTAATCATATTCTAGTGATAAAAATTAGTGATGTGTGATCATCTTGTAACAAAGAACTTTTTGAGAGCTTAGGTTATATCATCTATCACATTCATTTATAAATATTTTCTGAAGTAATAACATATTAATAGATGATGCTATAGAGAGTGCAGATGTTTATATTTGTGCAAAATGTAAGTTGTTCCAGCTTTAAATTTATGGTGTCATATTGGGTTGGTATGGAAACAGAAATGTGCATTTAAGTGATGACATTCAATTTCCTGATTCTGAAATTACTAACAGATCATTTGCTTGACGCTGATTGGTCAATTCTTAATTCCCCAGAAAACAAGGATGACAATTCAAGGGTGTTTGTTTGATAATTTATTATTTACAAAAACACGGGTTTATGTTTTTGTTTGTTTTGTTTTTTTTTGTTTTGTTTTTTTCTTCAAAAATCGGTGTGACAGGCGTATGTTTGATTTATTTTAAAAAAAGTACCCATTGTAAAAGTACAATTCATTTACTGTTTACATTTAGTATTTACACTATAGTGTGTAAGAGTTATGAAGAAAAAATTATTTTCATGTATGATAATTAAGAAACTGGTATATATCTGCACACATAATCTTACGCACAGCATATATATATATATATATATATATATATGTATGTAATGCTCTTCCAACAAGAAATGGAGCACTCTTGTGGATGAGGAATGTATACGATAAAATTGATATATCGCTTAAATTCTACCTCACTGACCGTCCAGTTCTGTGGAGTAGAGGGAGGATACCAGCCTCCGGGTCTGAAGCTAAGGTTTCGATCCTGCCTCATGGTACTGGATGGGATAATGGATAGTCTATAGCCACACTGAAGAGTTGTAATACAAAGAAACAGTTATCTATGGACGACACAATAATATATATTGTAAATATTAAATCTTATAAATTGTACGTTTATAAATTTTACAATAGATGCTTTTTTTCCTATAAATCATAACCATATGCACATTGCACTAATTTTAAAAAGAAACAATCAACTGGTGTTTGTTGTAAGTAATAAACTATGAAACAGAGGCCTTTGTATTGTCTTCCTTTGATCAATTCTGAATTCCCTGGAAAACAATCTGACAAATGAACCGTCAGTAATCTGAGTCCAAAAAATGATACTGACCTGTATTGAAGTTTATCTAAATCCTATGTAACTGAAATTACAACCAAAAATTAGACGTTTGTTCGGACGCTACACTCGTAATTCTAATCAAAATGTACTCTTCTTGTATCACAACTGAAAGAACACACTTTTTCATTTGTCATCATAAGAAAAATCTGAATGAACAGCTGTAACTTCAAATAACAATATTACTTAATATCAAAATCTAAATGAAACATTCTTGTGGAGTTATTGGGTACACAGATTAGATGAAAGGCTTTTCAAATAGTTGTATTTTAAAAGCTCAATGCAAAATCAAAGACTTGATAAGTAAATCTTATATTAAAAAAAAAAAATTGGTAAGGTTGGAGATTGATTTGATCATTTTCATCTGGTTGACTATGTCCACTTGGATACCATATTCATAAAGAACCAATGAGAAATAGTTGCCATTTGATGTGTTTTAAGACTAATATATTAATCATTGCACGGTTTCATTGGAAACATTATTGACCAAAATAAAATTTAGCCAAGAAAATTATTGTTAGGGATAATCTCAGAAACCAAAGTGGTTTCATTTATCATAGTCAATTAAAATGTAACGTTAGTGTACAGTTTTCATATAAATTATACTGAAGCAGCTACATCTAATGTAGCATTTTGGAACTCATTTGTATTTTTCTGACATAGTGTTAGTATGAGAATGTCATAAAAGTTATGAAGTTTTCTAACATTTAGAAATTCTTTTGCTTATCTATGAAACTTTTCAGATGTTATGATTTTATTTGGTTGAGCTTATATCCATAAGTTATTCTAAGAGATAGATAAACACATAACCCAAGTAGATAGTTCATGTCTTTCCTTGGACATTTAATCTTGAAATAACGTAAGACATCGTTTATATTCTTTTGTAGGAATTATTCATTTCTACCTATTACACCTGTTATATTCTACTTTCACTCTGCTGCTTGGGAAGAATATTTCTCCCCCTTATCAGAATTCACTCTGCTTTTCAAGTTGATTCTATCTTTACCCTCTCCTCCCAATCTTTGTGATTATTGATTTCCAATTGTGAAAATGGGGAAACATTCTACTTGGTCCAACAATCACTATTTTACTGCTCCAGTCATTGATCTTTATCTATATTCAACAAGGGAAGAAGAGATGTGTGATGTATAGAAATGTGATGTTTTAAGTTGGGTTTTTTACCATTTAACAGCCCTCTATAAATTTGGTAATTATCTCTCTTAACTTTTTCATCCATTTATGATTTTAAAATATCTTATCTTTTTTTTTCTTTTCGTAATTTTCTTTTCGAAATCCATATCAGATCTTTTGCTACAAGCCTGAAACGGAGTTTGCTAATTTGCCCATTAAGTTCATCATTTTTGCCCATCATGTATGGAGAATTACTGCATTCCAGCTTCAATTTTTCTTTGTACAAATGTTCAAGAATATTGATATCTATCATCGTTATTTATAGATGTGCATAAATCCCAGATAATTGATATTCATAATCTCTGTATATCATTGATGACATGAAATAGATTGCCCCTTCAATCCATATACACTGATAATGTCATGATTATTATTATTGTTGCTAATTTGTGATTTGTTAACATGATTTACATTCAAACACTAAAAAGACGACTATCTATTGAGGAACTGACAATATTACTCAGTATTGTCTGGGGGGAAAAAACAGTTAAGCCTTGAAACAAATTTAAGTTTTCAAAGTTCTAAAGATAAAAATCAGTTCATTGTATTTGTTTTGAACATGAAATAATTACTACTGATGTTGATTTACTTAATTTTTTATGATACAAATTTATAAAATCTGATCATTAAATATCAATATTTTCATGTCTGTATAACATGCATAGGATTAACTTTAATGTATTACAGAATTTATCACTTAGAAAATGATACTTCTTTTTGTAGACTTCATTCCATTATTTTTTATTTAAAAAATGAGTGTATCTTCAGAGTTCATGTTGAATGACTGTTAATACATCTGTTCTTGATACCTGAACATAAGCCAACTGTGTTACTAAGATTAAAATTCCTTTTCTATCAGTGCCAATTTACTTATTGAAATAGTTTTTATCACTTCCTTATTCACTTGGCTTGTGCCAGCATGTTCTTAATCTGATTATTCGTGAGTAAAATATCACAAAATTAATGTTTTTTCGATTATTTTTGACTTCATTGAACATGGAAAAAAAATTGACATTAGGTGATAGTAATAATCTTATAGAGAAAAATATTAAATGTTGTGGTTGCAAGCTAGATAACCTTGTTAGTATTATTCACATGCTGTACATTGCCAGCCATTCATTGCTAATTCAACGAATTCTGACAGTGTTTTACCTGATTTTATTCCCATTTAGATTCAAATCATACAGTATGAATATTTGCATATTTGTATACATGCATTGGACACAAAGTAAAAGATCTGGTGCTTTGTGACTCCTATTATTCTTTTGAATAATTATAAGGGTATACTGAAGTATTTATAGATAAGGACAGTTGACATAAATGGCTCAGTAGTAGTAATGCAACTATTTGGTATCTATCAAGCAGTTTGATTTCCATGAAAGCTGATTGTTAATTCGAACATATGCTCTTCAGAAAAGCATGAGAGATACTAATACTTCAAGGTTCTGGTAGACAAAAGTAGTTTGGCCTGTAATTAGAAACCGTCAATCCAAACTGTCAACACAGGTTTCTTTAGTTTTAAAGTTGGTCAGGCTGGCTTGCTGGCTATGAATGTCTCTTGTGGTCAGGCTGCATCAATGGAGCTAGAGGGCTGAAAATTTGAACATTTACCCCTCATGATTAGAAAAAAATGTTTAATTTTTTTAATCCAACCCATAGGTTTTTTGGGGGGGAGGGGTTATGATGTACAGTGTAAGTTCCTGCTAAATTGATCCCTTATTTTATGCCCATTGTATTTTATGAAATTTCAGACTGTTTAGCGATCACTGCCTAAACAAAAGGCAAGAAAAGTAACTTATTCATTGATCATCCCCTCCCTTTTCTTTATCAATGTCTTAATTGTCACTTCCAACAAGGCATGCTGCCAAAAATGTTTGTCACATGATGGTTTCTATTGAGTGACTAACCAGACCTGTTATTATTGTGATTACTCTTCTTTTCAATTTAGTACCCTAATATTATTGCTTGTTTTCCTTTCATCTTCTAATCTATTTTATTGCCATCTATTTAGATACAAAACTCAAGTTGATTTCTCTAACTGATAAGTTTCCTCTTTGATGTTTATTTCATTATTTAGTTATTGATTTAATTCAACAGTGCCATTCAGTTCAGACATTTGAGTTGTTTTTGGTTTTTTTTTTTATATTATCCATTGTGACTTCAAAAATGTGAGTGTCTGTATAATTTACCATTTTTA
Organism: Thysanoteuthis rhombus; assembly: GCA_963457665.1. Taxonomy (NCBI): domain Eukaryota; kingdom Metazoa; phylum Mollusca; class Cephalopoda; order Oegopsida; family Thysanoteuthidae; genus Thysanoteuthis; species Thysanoteuthis major. The sequence continues at coordinate 3,310,371 of OY735220.1, read as the reverse complement.
TTGGATTTATTCTCATTAACTTTGATTAGTCATTATTAAAAGTCATCAGGAACCATCAACCAAAACTTTCAACTGGCAGCACCTATTGAGCTAGTGGGCTGAACATTTACTTACTATGTCTAGCAAAAATACCTTCTTTTTTTTTTCTTTTTTTTTTTTTTCTTGTCTCTAGCCGCATTAACGTTCATCTTTTGAAAATTCAATTTTTTTAGTGATCATTGCACAATAAAAGGTGATGGTAGTAACTTATTGATTGGTCACCTCCCCTTTCTCCAATTTGTTTGATTGATTATTCCAACATGGCATACTGTGGAAAGACATTGATTTCATGATGGTTTCTATCGAGTGACTAACCAAGCCTATTCAATTTTTTTTTTTTTTCTTTTCCTTCTTCTTCCTCAATATTTTTACCTTTTCTTTGCTCTTTTTCTTCAAAAGGAAAGGAATTTGCCAAAACTAGTCTTTTTGGAAACGATCCCTTTCATTTTGCTGGTGTGGATTTGAAAGAATTAAGATTTCATCTTTTCTGTACCTTTTTGATCATCTAATTGTCTTCTTTTTTATTTTTTTTTATTTTCATTTTCTCACTTTCTGCTTAGATTGCACTTCTCTTACTGGAGTGATTGGACTATAACTTTTTTTCTTTAACTTCGACCTAGATTGCTTAATATCTTTACTTTCCCGTTAGCCACTATGCTCTATCTATCTTCCATGGTTGACTCTGATAATGTATATTTTCCAATGCATATGCAATAAAGAATAGCTTTATGGCTAGAGTATCAGATCATTATCATCATCAGTCTTTTAATTTCTGTTGTTGGACTTGGACATCCCTAAAGATTCACTAGATCTCTCTATCATGGTTGTCACAACCTTGAACCTGTCTAAATTGATGTTTTTTTTATTCTTTTCTGCCAGGCACATTATCTTGTAAAATTTCTGGGGATCCATGTTGTGACTCATGATGTCCAGTGGTTATTTGATATTCTTGCCTGTCTTTTGCCATGAGTCAAATGGATTCTATTATATCTTTGACTCCTGCTTTTCCTTTAATATAGTGTTGTCTTATCTCTCCATGTGATGTTAAGCATAACCCTCACTTGTACAGTTTGTATAATTCTTTATTTGGGAGTCATTCTTGCGGTTAGGTTCCATGTTTCAGCTCTATAGGTGATTATTAGGAGGATGCATTGGTTGTAGTGCCTTCTTTTCAAAACTAACGGGATCTTTTTGTCCTTGAATGCTGAGCCTGCTTTACCAAAGGTTTGCCAACCTAGGGTGATTCTTCATTTGACTTGGTCTTCTTTTGAGGATTTCATAGAGATTTGTCGTCTCGGGTGGATGTTGTCATGTAATTTCTTTGATCTGCCTTTCCAATTTTGATCGTTATTTTTGACTCCTAAAAACTATTTTAAAACTGATAATGGCTTTTTTTTGCTGGAGAAAAATGAAATGCTTTTGTAACATTGAATAACCGGAATATGCTAAAGGCTTTGTGAATGTGTTGGACTATAGACTTTTTTTTATTTATCACTTGCTTATCCTGTAAGCAGGTCATTTAAAGTGTCTTAATGGTCTATGGATTTGTATGTGTGATTAGGGGGGTTAAAAAATTGTTCCGTTCCCTTGCCATTGCCCTGTTGGTCATGCTACAGGCATCACCCTGAGCCTATCCCTCTACGATGGGGATGGGTCCCCAGGAATTGAACAGTATACTTTTTTGGTTGACACGGAAATCCTGTGCCATGGATGAGTGGACATACTCGCTGTCACACACCTTAACATATTTTCTAACAAACCCTTTTTTTTCTTTCATAGTTTATCTTTAAAAATTTTTCCATAAGTTATGCCATACAAAAATATTGTTGCAGAAGATAAATTCATTATCAGTCTAAAACTAATAAAAAAAATGCTGCATACTTATATTTGGCTTCATTTGTAATCAAATAGGTGTGCTATGAAATGAAATCACTGTATTTTTACAATTATGACCAAGTTTTGATAGGTCTAACTGTATTTTGGTGAAAGCCATGTCTTTCTTTAATGTATTTACCCTTAAGCAGTATTTTATTTTCAGATGGACAAAACTATTTGAAATTATATAAATTCTGCTATAGATTTTATTCATTTTATTTATTTATTTATTTTTTTTAATCGCAGTTTGAATCTTTGAAACAAAACATCAAACTTTAGAATATTGAATCATCTGAGTGAAGCTGACATTTATTTGTCCTATTAAATGACCACAAATAAAAACCTTGTTTCTATAAATAAAAATTGTTTGCATTTTGATATTAAGGTCTTAAATCATCTGATCTTACTTAGTAAGATGAAACTGGTTCTAGAGCAACTAATATGACTATCATTTCTCAAATCTGTGATGAAATGAAAAGTAAGAAATGGATACATAAGACTGCTTTATAATCTATTCCTTAATCACTTTTCAAATTTTCTGATGTTACTTTATCCTAATATCTACAAGTCTTCAAATCTTGACTGTAAGCTTGAATTACATTTTGTTTTAAATGTTACAAGCAAATCCTAGCTGAAGCTGCTTTTTAACTCTAGTTGTTTCTCTTCTAATGTTATACTTAGCATCAGGTGGTAATTCTATGAGAAATAAACCCGGCAGTCACAGTGGAACTATCCTTCGGACAGGAAGAAGATTGTTTATCAGCACTCTGCAGGGATACTATCCGTTGCAATTATATTTATACAGATTAAATGTTTTGTATCTGTGACTTTCTTTCAACAAAAGTCCATACACAAAGGTTCATCTAACATCAGTTAATTTTCTGTAATTTATTTTCACAATAACTTTCCAATTTTTAGTGTAATAGAGACGTGAGAAAACTAACATCATTCTGCATGGTATTACCAATCTTAGCCATATATTCTCCATATTTAAAAGTTTGATGCTACGTACTATTTGCTGATGTTATGGTGGTGGAAAGTATTTACCTTCTTTATTTCAGTATACTGTATACCTAAAATATTATACTGCAAAGAAGTATGCAATTCATGTTCCCTCCTCTAAAAAATTATCTATGAAATGTCTTCATATTAAACTGGAATTAATTTATAAGGTTATTCTACATAAAATAATCATTTTCTGGCATTTGTTTTTATGATTATGATTTTGAGAAATTCTGAGGCATGAAATGTAGTTATACATATTCAACTATTCATACAAAATTAGCTTTCCTTTAATTTTTCAACTTATGATTCATCATATCAGTTTTGATAAGATAATCCCTCACTGTGGCAGATACTGTTCTCCTAAGGAAATCAGATTATTTTTTTTTTGTAATCGCTCAACCTCAGTAGAAATGCTTTTCAAACTCTCAAGGACAGCAATTTTGCATTCGGAATAAGAACTTGCTCGGAAAGAACAGTGCGACATTGGTTCCACAAATTTTGTTTTCTGAGATATTAACCTGGATAATGACTCCCGAGAACTCCCATCAATCAATTGTTGATTATGAAAATTTAGGAGTTGTTGTGGAAACTGATACAAAAACAATTGTGGGTCAAAATTAACAGATTTCAAAAACTTGATAGTCTTTTCCTTTTATACATGACCATTTCATGTGAGACAACCTAATATTTTTGATTTTGAAAAATGGTTTAAATGAATTGCTGAACGTCTTGTGTTTAACTTTATTTTTTCAATACTAATCTTGTTTTCCCTTTTTATTTCTATCTTAGATTTCTCTATACCTGGACATTTTTTGAGGACAGCTACATTTTATTGGTGATTTTCTTTTCCACATGGTGTTTGGCGCCTTGTTTTTGCCAGGTAAATTCTTATCAATTAAAAATAATATATATTCAAAAATAAAAATTTATCTTCCTTAAACATTATTCTACAAAATTAAGTTCTAATATAATCATCTTACTGTAATTTACAAAATACCTGTCTGTGACAGCATAACTCTGGAACCACACAAAATATCTTCATGAAATTTTCTGTGTACTAGAGAGACCTCCAGGCATATTCTTAGCAAGTTACTTTTTGAAAATTGAAAAAAATAAGTGTTTGGTCAGCATTTTCCCTCATCATGATATTAATGATCTGAATTACATCTATCTATATAATATTAAAAGTCCAATTCTGTTTATCTGTCTATGACTTCTATGTAGCCGAACTGGTGCAACAATGCCAGAGGTATTGAATAAGGTACACTTAAGAAAACAGTTTTGATCTGCTATTGGGGCCAAAGTTGAATTTGAGCCTTCCACAGTAACTATCCAGTGGTTTCTAATTACAGTTGGTGATCATGAGTGTCATAATTGTACTGTCTTTTCAAATGTGCTAGCATCTAGAGCAGCTGTCACTGACTGACAAATCATCATAGCAAACACCTCACACCATCTCCGAAACATTCCCTCTCCCTCTTTCTATGAATCTGGTGTCATTTGAGTGACATTTCATTATTACAACATCAGAACATTGAATTTTGTTTTACTATGTTGGAAGACAAACATGTATGATTTGCATGAATAAGATTCTATTTTACTACAATAATAGCTCTAAATGAAGGTTCTTCCAGAGGGAAGGGCTTTTAAAGGTAGGGGTTTCAAAAGGCTCCTCAGATTGAACTAAAGCATCTTTGGTCTGTCTTCCAGACTTGTTTTCTCAACAGCCTTTTCTGGAAATTTCACAGAAATAGTTTGTCATTGCAATCAGCTTAGTTTTAGATTCAGTCATGTATCTCTTTCAGAAATGAATAAGAAATATTACCTTTCCTCTATTGAAATTGAACCTTTGACTCCCTGACCTTCAGTTCATTGCTTGATTTAAAAACAAATTTCTTTTTTTTTAATTTTTTTATTCTAGAATCTTGGCCTTCAAACTGTGCCAAACTAATTGGTGTTTTTTTTTGGGGGGGGGGGGTGTTATGAAACTATTGATATGCAACCCTTAGTATGTCCCTGTTTAATTTGGGTGTATCACAAAAGAGGAAAGATTGACATTGCACAACTTGCAGGCATCTGCATACTACAAACTCAACTAGTTAACTTATTCGTGTTGTATATGTTCCAAGACTCCCAACTGATACCTGAAACTGCAGATAGTACAAAATACTTTTTTTTTTTCTTCTTCTTTTACATAAATACATACCTGTGATGAAGTTTAATTTATAAATTAGGCACAATAAGAGATTAACAGCAATAACTAATAATAAATACAACAATATACTGTAATGAAATTTGAGACCTTTTATTCTTACTGTAGATCTTGGTACCCTCATCATATGATTTTTTCATTTCATTCCTTATTAAATCAAGAATTTCCACCATTTCACTTAAGGGAAGCACTAGATAGATTCTCTTTCGCATATCCGAATTGCCAGCATTGCTACTCTTACTCTTTGGGACCATCAATAAATAAATCTTGAGATTTGTTTATTTCTGTGGTTTACCATTGATAACTGAAATCAGAGAAACGCTAGATAAGGCAGTGAACCTCTGTATTCGCTTTGATAACAATTGTTGGGTTTATTCCAGAAATGAAATAGTACTTTCTTGTGCTGAATGTAAAAGATTGTTATACTTTTTAATTGGAAAGTGCTAAAAACTCATTTTGTAACCAAACTAAAATCAGTTCTCCAGATTTTGTGGACCTAATTTTTAAAATTTTTTTTATGACTGCCATTTGTTATTTTTCACTCTGTATTGTAGCTACAAATGTATTTATTGAAGATAAAATGCAGACATTCAACTAAATTTCTAATTTAATAACATTTTAAAATTGTGGAATGAAACAAAATTCTTAATACAACTTATTTGGAATAATCATTGTATTTCTTTTTCTTTAAAATATTCTGTTGTTTTTCTCCTAAAAAAATAAGTAATTTTTTTTTTTTATAGATAAGAGAAAAAGATCCTAAAATTATATAGCAAGATTTAGGAACATGAAATGCCTTCAATGAAATTATTTTATAACAATGAAAGAGGGCTAATTAAGCTTACTGATTTATTGTAAACAAAAGACAAGTTTTGAGTAAAACTGTTTTATGGATTTGAAATGATTGGTATTTTCATGGAGCAATGTCTCTCACATCTGTTCAAATGAAAATAATTTGTGTAAATAATGAATTGCAACAAAATATTTAAATGATTGTTTACTCAATTTTACAGCCATTGAGGTTTTGCGATTGTGAAAAAAAAATAGCTCCAAATTCAATGAATTATCTATTTTGAGTTTAAATGAGCTCTAATGCTCTGGAAGGATGTAAAAATGGTTTATAAAATCTAATGCTATATCCATTGAATTCCAGATTAATTAGTTTATTGTACATAGTAAATGAATATATACATAAATGCACACACTTGAATAAAAAAAATCTGTTTCCTTTCCCACATTGGCACTTATATAAATACATGCAAAAATAAATTCACCTACAGATAAACTGATATTAGTTGAAATAGGATACAAACTTGAATTATTTTTCATCTCAATGATTCATTTGTTTGCTTTGCTTTTCAATCCCCAAAATATTATAAACAACTTTTTTTTCCTTATAGACTGAAAATTTGGATTCATTTTATGATGGATAACCACAATTCTGACAGGTCATTTAAGTGCATATTCCAATAATAGATCAAAGTAATAATGAATTGTTGTAAATATTAATTCTGATGAAGGTTCAGGATTAATTGAAGCAGTGAACAAATGTTACAAAGCTTATATCCATTACTTGTAAGTGCTCTAGTTTAGCCCCAAATCATCTCATATGGGCTATAATTTCATAAATTGTTGTGAAGAAAAGCATGTGGATATTATTAAAAAGGATGAGCAGAAAAAAACCTTATTCAATACTTAGCATCATTAATGCCCTTTATTTCTTTTAAATTATGTTCCAGAATAGTCTAATCTCTGAATTATTTGTTCTGTGGAGAGACTTGATGGCAATAATTGTATTGACCTAAAGAATTTTGATATTTTGATTGCTCATAAGAACTCTTTCTCATTTCTTTTCTACATGCTGTCAAACTCGGATATTTTTATAATATAGATTTATTATTAAACTTTGAATTTATATTTGTTGTCAAACTACTTGTAAGAAACTAAAATATAATATTGATTAATGCAGTTATCTTGCATTTACTTCATGGAAGTAGAAAGTTTATGGTTCAATCTTTGTACTAAGTAACTTTAAAATGTGGGTCAATCCGGCTTTGGTTATAGATTGTGATAGCATAAAAGTAAGCAATGAAAAATACTTGCTAAATGCTCTAATAGTATGTATTTAATATAAAGAATTAGTGAAAATAATTGATAACTGACTGTGTCAATGAATCATTACAGAAACAAATGAGTTTGTAACTAGATTCTCTATATTATGCTGTAGATTATGATGGCAAGCTATTTATTTTAGATTGGAACACTTTCAAGTTAAAGATGAAATTATTATTGTTTCATATGGTGTTTTTTTAGACAAATGCATGTGAGAAAAACATTGTAACTTTTCAGATCCTTTTATTTTCTGAGTGTTAATAATAGCTATTTCCATTTTAAAAACTGGAAAGTCTGTATTAAGGTTTACAGAATTTGGTCATGAGACTGAAAGTAATTCTTTGAGCCAGTACTGTCTTATGTCACCTAACATTTTCAGAATTATGACATCCAGTATAGTCACACGTCACTTTTACTTGTTGCTAACATTCTTCTATTTGGGATGTTGATCTATAAAACTGGTTTTCAATTTGAATATTTCAGAGGTTAGTTGAATTTACCATCTTGTAAATTGATGCCAAATTTTTTTTCCTGTCGTGCATTCAACTTGGCACCTGGGTGTTTTTTGTTTGTTTTTTGGAAGGAGTATTCTGATGAAATGTCTGCAATAGAAATTCAAAAAATATCTGAAAATGCAATAAATACTCTGATATAAAATTGCACAAAACAAACTTTTGTTAACTGAGATCTGTCAAACTCATTTGGCACCTTTCTACCCCCGTTTTATTTTTATTCATTGGTCTTCATCGAAAGAAGGTGATGATATATAAATGGTGGGATTGAAAGGAATCTCTCTCTACCATGAACACCTTCCAGGTAACCACATAGCCAAATTCTGAACTTATCCATTCTTCTCTGTTCAAGTGATGGTACTACCTAATAGCCAAAAATGTTTCTGTTTTCTTAAAAGGCACAGGGAGTGTTTAGTTATGACCAACTTCATTCAAATAGATCACTTTAAATTGTCTTATTGGCATACAATTTTTCAGAAAATTTAAAATGATTTGTTTGATTCTGACATTAAAGATGGAAGAAAACAAGCATCATTTTCAGCATATTATGCTTTTTCATTTAAAGTATAAGAGCAACTTTAATTCAAAAGATTCGTGCTGTTTATCTAGAAGATAGAGTAAATGATCAAGTCTTGCAAAAACAGTTTGCAAGGTTTCATGCTGGAGATATTTTGTTGTAATCCATGATTAGGTAGACCAATTGAGAGTGATAGCAATTAAATCAAAACTTTTCTTGAGAATAATATAATATCCACATCGAGTGTTGAAAAAATTTGTTTCAACTTGGCTGTCTTGATCACTATCATGTGTGGCTTCCACATGAATTTAGTAGAAAAAATACACCTAAACCTAAATAACCATATTCCTGTGCAATTAACTACAAACATTATGACTGCAGTGAAAAGGGGATACTTGATAATAATGTGGAACATTAGCAATCGAGAGGCAAGCAGAATGAACCATAACTTACAGTTTCAAAACTTGTCTTCATTCAAAGAAGGTGATATGTATGTAGTGGAATTGAAAAGAATCCCTCTACTATGAGCCCTTCCAAGCAACCCAATGATTAATTCAAACAAGTATTGCTTCTATTTAGACCAATTAAAGGCAACAATTGACAAAAAGTTTCTGGAAATGGTGAATAGGAAGGGTGTAATATGCTATCAGGATAATGCTAATGTATCTTAGGTGACCAGGCAAAAATTGTTACGACTTTGCTTGGCTTACAAGATTTCTCTCATCTGCTGTATTCACCAGATGTTGCACCTTTGGATTGTCATTTAATCCAATCGTTACAGAATTCTCTTGGGGGTGAGGGGGGGATGAAAGGCACTGAAGGTAGTTCTTTCCTGAGAAAGTAAACAAATGATATTCTATGAGCTCTGATAACCTTGGTATGTGCTACTTTATTCATACCATTTTCACCTTTTCTGTGAATCTTGTATAGCTTAGTATTGGCCACGATTAAGGTTTTTAGTTTCTCCAATCAAAGTGTAAAAAAAAAAAAAGAGAATCAGTATGAGAACATGTAAAAGTTTTTGTCAGTAACAATTGTCTGGGCCAAAATAGCCTTAAACATTATCATTAATTTTGATAGATGATTTATTTTGTAAAGTTTCTTCCAATCATAGCATATAAGCTTAGAATTGAAAAGTGTTCAGAATGGTGCATGAGTTTTTAAAAAAAAAATCCATCTTCAGACAGAATTCTGTCTTTGATGAACAAAAAAAATTTGATTTGGAATTTTTTGTGCGTTTTGGCAGACAAACTTGTGCAAAAAATATTTTGAGTTAGCAGTACTATCAACTCCAAACTAATAGATGATCAAAATATAACTTGAATTCTGTACTTATAACATGCATTTTTGTGCAATTTGTTTTTATCAAACTCTCGTCTAGTTTCTTCTTTTCTTAGAAATACTAATCTTTTTGTGAGAATTTTTTTCTAAAGAATATTCATTTCAATTTTATGGATTTAAAAATCTAGCTTTTTTACAAATTTCATTTCTATTCTTTCTTACATTCATAATGCTTTTATATTTGTTGCAAATCTGCCATAGCAACCAGTTGCATAACTTTTTTTTTCTCAGTGTGGGACAAGCTGCTGCAACCAGTTTCATTTGGAAAGTAATATCTTCCTTAATACATTCAGCTGATTCTATTGACTTTTTGAAGGAATAGGAATTTAGAAAAAAATATGACTCACAAACTTGACGAATTCTCATTGGCTGGTTTCACTGACTGATCATGTCTACCCTTCTCCTATTCAAATAATAACAAATAGAAATTACATTTTTTTTGCAGGATGCGAGGACTAAGACTGATGAACATCATTTTTTTTCCTTTCTTTTAGTTTCCATTGTTATTCTGTTGATAATGCTTGTCTAAAAGATTTGCCAAATTATATTGTCAAGACTAGAGGACAAAAAAAAAATCTCCTTGCATAAATAAGTATCCCCCTTCCACATGCTTAATAACCCAATTTCTCTATCAGAATACAATTTACTGTTCGATCGAATTGACCTGCATTTCCTTATATTAATTTTTTGTGTACCTCAATTTTTAGACAGGCAGCATTGATTGTTAAAATGTGGGCATATTGCAATATAAAACCTGGTAACAATTTGCTTGTAGTCCTCAAGCATATTTTGTGCACTCTATGCTAAGCTAATGTTTGCCAGCATATCAAATTTGTTTACTGTCTAATATTAGCTCTTAAGCTGATAATAACTTAATTTGTTTGCGATCAAATCGTCCTCTCAGACATGCTGCTTTTATGTTATTTAGCACTGACGTATCTGGTAGTTTAGAAAAGTATGATCTAGAATAGTAGTTATCTTTGAATAGTGGGAAATGAGTTGTGATCATTTTGATGTCTTCAATATGTTTGAGTTAAGTGCTATTATGTATTGTGTGATCGTATTGTCTTTGTCTTTTGTCTGGTATTGCTGATTTTTACTTCTTGGAAAAGAAAATCTATGAATTCATCCTTTTTACATGCTTTTTTATTCTAAAGAAATAATTCAATGATTCGACTTGATGATATGTTTTACAAAATACTTATTTTACCTATTACCACAGGAATTTAGTCTTCATGAAATAGGAAGGGCAAAGAGCTATCAAAGAAGCTGGATGACTTCCATCTTCAAAATTTTAATCTGAATTTAGTATTGGGATAATGCGATCAAATCTAGCTTATTTTTTTTAGATACAAGGGGTGCCGATCAGTTTTTAATATTTGGTCACTACTTGTTCTATATGAACTAATGTGTTTTTTTGTTAATTTTTTTATTCAACTCTAAATTGTTTTGCTAAATATATTCTGATTTAGAGCATCTTTATTATCTCAAAAACATACAGTAGCTAAATCATCATTCAGTTATTTTTATATTTTTTCTCATCTATTTCAAAACTCATTCTCATCTTTTGTCATCATGTTTTGGCTAGTGTGCACTCAAACCTCTTAGGTGTAGTTCGCATCTGATAACCTTTGTGTAGTTTTCAAAGGAACCCTTCATTTTTTCCTGGAGAGTGTTCTTTCATGTCTAGCATCCATCTAATAGATGAGAGATTTCAAACTCCTTTCTGCCAATCTGACCATATGGTGCAGCACTGTCCATCTATTAAGCTGGTTTATCTCACTCCGCGTAACCCTGATATTGAGCTCTCAACTCCCTGGAAGAAGACAAACAGCTGCATCCACCAGCATCTCAATCCTGCTGTTGAATTTGTCTTTCTTATTATTCTTGTGAATAATGCTTTACTTGTCCTGTATTCACAGCTATATGTACATTTCAGCCAGCTTATTCTAATCACATATTAAAAACATTGACACAGTATTTGAGCTTAGTTAGCAATTTGGAAATTCAAAGTGCTAAAAGCAATTATTTCAACTTGACTCAAAATTTGGATGAAGAATAAAGGATTATTTCTCAAATGTTTATGAGCGGTCATACATAAGTGCCAACAACCAATTTTTGGAAAGTTGATATTTTTATTGTCAGAGCTACATGCCCAGTTTGTTTTTGTTTTTTTTCATTTTGAAGCTTGAACATTCTATGAATCATAATGCAGAGTATTCAAGCTTCAAAATAAGAAAAAATGAGTGTTCTCATTCTAAAAATACCAAAAATATCAACTTGTTAAAAATTGTTCATTAGGCACTTATACTCGCCCACTCATATATCTTCTGAAAGTTCATCTTTTAAATGGGACTAATTTTCATTAATACTTACATATTGAGTTGGTATTTGCTGACCTAGTTTAGTTTGGCACAAGGCTCCAGTAACATGGCTCTCAGTGAGGATCAACCTTCCTACTAATAACAAGGAAGATTAGCTTGCTAATCATGACAGGTGTCTACTTTTTATTATTTGAGTATTAGGTAAATCAACAATTGGTTGTGGTCGTAAGATATGATTGACGTTCCAGTGTTTTTTGAGGGGTTTTTTGGGGTGGGTGGGGGTCATTTTAAAAGTTTGAGCCTCCTACCATGATGTCTGTTTTACTTAGTTGATTGGACACAGCAGAAGGCTAAACTTGAGCTGCTTAGCTTCCTTAGCTGATCTCTTTGCTCAAAATACACATGCATGGTAGGTCCACTGAGTTGCCAAAGCAATCATCAAGCAACCTGTATTGAAGTTTCTAACTTGGTTAGTGAAAGAATTGCCATCTCTAGAACTAAACACCTCACTTACTGTAATTTTAATGAAAGGTAAAAATTTGATAATGCTGAATTGGCATGGTAGCGATATTTTCTTGACTGTCTATCACTAATTGGAAAGTAATCTCTGAGAATAATCAGTTTTGCTACTGGTCGAAGAATTGGTAGCATGTCTATACTATATATTCTTCACTTGAGTCCTTATGCCATTACTATGCAGTTATGTTGCTAGTGATCGTGATTTTGTTTGTAAATGGTTTTACTTACTACGCATATAAAACTAGACAGAATAATGCTTATTCAGGAATTATGGTCAGGCAATTTAAGATTTCAATTGGTGCAAGAGTTTGTTGGTTTGTTTGTTTGTTTTATTTTGTTTTTTAAGATGTGCTAGAATCTCTCGTAGTTACTGACAGGCTGACATACCGTTATAAAAGTTACTGATGTAGCTCTTTTAGGGCTAGATCTATCTTCTTTTTGGTGTATTTAGCTTTTTTTAGTCAGACTGACTTACATATCCTAGAGTTTTTGGGTGTTTTTTTTTTTCTCTTAGAAATGGGCTTTTGAGGGCACTAGCACATCTATGGTCTGACTCTTAGGCTCGTTCACTCGTGTACATACTAGATTTGAGTTGGGATATAAATGAATAGATTTGTCACAAAATAAGTTTTACTTGATCGAAATTTTTAGAAAATGAATATCCAGCCTATGCATTGATGTATGCAATTAAACAGGTGAAATAATCAATTATGGTGAAATTAATATAAAAATTACTATCCATTATAGGGATGCTTTGAACCAATGATCTTATTGTTGGTGGTTTAGTGTTCTTCTTTTGACTTTCATTGAAATATAAAAAAACACTTGATATAATACACACCGTTTTCTATTTTCTTTTTAAAAATTCAAGTATTCAATTATATTCACTTTCTAAATCAATCCATCTATACAAAGAACATTGACTTTTTCTATTTGTTTCTTCGTTTGTAACATCAGGCCCTCCCACTTGAAGGTAACGATTTCACTGATAAAAATATTTCTTACTCACCATTTGAAGCAATGGACTCTTCCATTTTTGTAAAACCTCATATGAAATTGATAAATCATAAACATTCATTTACTTTAACAGCTTTCAAGTAGTGAATTATCAAGTCTTGAAGTAAGAGAATGTGAAGAGACTATTCAAAACACTCAAACACGGGTAGATATTTTCACTAAGTACATCAAAGCCTTGTGTGAACATGTAGTACTTTTCTGAAGAAAATCATCTTGAATTGAAATATATCTGAAAATGCCACGTGTATTTTTTTATTTTCCCTGTAACACCTTCAAAGAAAAGGAGAGAAGAGTGATGAGAATGTATGTTATAAAAGTTTGTTTCATTGTTCATCAGCTACTGAATTGTATTGTCTATTTCATTTTTGCAGTCGGTATATTAAGATTTTAGCAGTATCAATTTCACGTGTCATTTTTTACAGCACGAGTACATAGTCTGAATATAAGCATATATGCTAATTTCTTCTGTTTGTACACACTCTCTCATTGGTTAATTCAACTTCCTATTACAACATAACGACGAAGATTAAGTGATAGAAACTAGAGACTTTGTCTGATCTCTTATCAAAACCGCATTAGTTAGTTGAGACTTCGTAAGTTTTTTTCTTCCTTCTAACTAGGATACTTGAATTATTTTTTTTATAAATTACCTTTAGGCTCCTTCATGCTGATCCATGCATAAAAAAAACGCCATCATTTTTGACGAGGATATGCTTTTATATAATAATTTCACAAATTGTTATTCACAGAATCAATGATTATATTAGATAATGACACTTATTGAGGTATAGTTTCATAGGACTGTTGAATCTGATCTACTGATAAAGAGCTAAAGTTAAAACATCTCATTTATCCAGAAACCTACAAAATATGCCATATTGAATAGTTTTTGTTGATTTTTTTTCATATCTTTTTTGGTGGAACTCTTTCAAAATGAATAACCTTTTTTATCCTAATTCACTGAAAGTTGTCTCTCTATGTTTGCCTGTATGTATATGACAGCCTACCGCAAAAACCACACAACATAACCCTATAGAGTTTTCTGTGTATACCAATGTGATTCTGGGAAAGGTTTTACAAGCTAATTAGTTTTTTGGTTTTTGTTTGCTGGTGGTGATGGGGGATTATGTAAATTCATGCAAAAATGAACATATTTTATGTCCACTTCTTCAGCTGAATACACTGACTGCTGTTGAAAAGTAATTTATCTACATACTGAGTAGGGACTTGGTTTTGTTTTTTGGGTTTTTTTTTTTTTTTTCTTTACAGCAATTATCCTGCTCATTAGAGAGGGTACAGGATCTAGTTTTAAAGAATATAGCGATGAAGGATCGCTTTGAATTTACAAGTAAAAAAAATGTCTATCTAATTGTCGGCTAATGATTGTTAATAATTTTTTAATTATTATTTTGATAATTTGATAAATCAATAGTAAATACATCAGACAGGACTGGAAATTTACTCGCTAGCTCTGTTGCAAGAACATGTCAATTTTTTCTTTCTTATATGTATTTCTAATGTAAATTGTTTATGAAGAAGCCGAAGGAGGCATTTTTTTTTTCTTTTGTTTGATAAATAAATTAATGAACTATAATAGACCTAACTATTGTCACTAGTATGAATGTATCTTTAGAGGTCAGTGCATAAGGCTGTAAATGAAAGTCCACTTCTATTGTTACTCTGAAGCTTATTCAGTTGATATGGCCTGACAAAAGTGGCTGTTGTTGTTGCTGGGCAACGTCATTTGGGTTCCATAACCTCAATTGTCAATCTTGTATGCATGCATTTCTCTTTCTTCAATACTGCCTTGATGTATCTTTCAGCCAACTTTACTTTGAGGTTTATCCTGAGGAATTAGCACAGTGGTTAGACCATTGGAAAGCTAGTTTTCAGCTTTCATTTTCTCATACTGAATATGTGATGTTCACTGACCTACAAGATTGAAAAATTAAACCAGTGAGAATCAAATGGTTTCCTAAGTGATAACATTTTTTCTGTTCATAAGGTCCACAATGATTGAGATATGTTGAAGATAAAATCTGAATTCAAAGTCTACAGAAGGTTACTATCACCAATGTTCGTAATATTAATCAAATAAAATATAATCATAAAATCCTAAACATTTTTTATTCAAATATCAATTTTCTATATCCTACTATAATCTGCCAAATGTCTGTCCATATGTGATCACATAACTCAAGGTCAGCAAAGGTCACCAAATTTTCTAGCATATTAGTTATTTAAAATTTCTCTCTCTAAATGAGTGTGCTGTCTTTGAACTTACTCTAATAATAATGCTTTTAATTCCATCTAATTATCTTACTATAATTCACCTCGTATGTGAAATCTCCCAAGAGACTACGATGACGATGATTTTCAAATGAGGTATGATTCAGTGAATATATAGTTCAAATCTATATTTTATTGAAGCCACAGCCTGATGTAGGCCATCCATAGGAGTTAGCTGAAAACCTTACCCATTGGTTGGGTTTTCATTTTGTTTAGTTAAATTATTAGCTAATGTTTAATTCTAAAACTCATCATCAAAACTGTCCTATAAATAACTAATGAATAATCTTTGTTATAAGAGGTGATCATGCACTCGGATAGTATTATGGTTAGTACATCTGTTTCATTAAGAAGGTGCTGGATTTTGGCACCAGCCTCCACACTCCATTGGGAGTTGTTTCTTTATCTCTATCATAAGAAATAACCAGAGAAATATTTCTTTATATTAAATTTTATCATAGCACTAGTATATGCTAGGGTTGCAAGATTTGGCCAGAAGGGGAAATCATCAAAGCTTTATCAGAGAGACCTACCCAAAACAGGCATTGGAACAGTATTGAATTTGGAAATCAAGAGAGTCTGGAGGCCAAAACCCAGTTATTTAGAAACTTAATGTCAATTTTGCGATCACACAAATTATATAAGAGGGATATATTGTTCTGAAAATGACAATTATTTTACTAAATTGGAAACTTGAGAACAAGTTGTTCAACTGTATAATTATCTTTGTGTCTATAAAATAATCATGTAATTCCATTAAATCTATCTGTACATTTCCTAGAAAATCTACTTTCATATTCCTTCCCTCTACTTTTTCTCCAAGTGTACTTCTGAAAGTGTTGACGATGAAAACTTACCCTAAATGTTGGTTAGGGAGGAAAGCAGTTCTTCAAAATAGACGAGCGTTGCACACTCTCTCATTATTTCCCATATATCTTATCAATTTCTTTCTTCACCATTAAAATGTAATTGACAAAATCACAAAAAATTTATGATCCTTGTAGCATTTAAAGCCTGGTAAATATGAGAAGTCATACTGTCATAATTTTTCCTTTCACAAAAACTTCAAGGAACTAAAAAGCAATCATAGAGCACACACCTCTGCCAATATCATTTGGGGTAGTCATTGTGCATGGATCCATGTAATTACACTGAAATTCATTGAGAACTTTTGGAGATATCGTATGGGGTGTGGAGAGAAAGAGTAATTGTTCATGGATCCACCCCAAGATTTAATCACTTCATCAGCAGCCTTTGGCCATCATTCCACAAAATCTCTTGAAAATTCATTGAGATATTGTTTGGATAGCCATCAGAGTATACATATATTTCAGTTTCTCCATACATTTATCTCTCTATCAAAAATTCACGGGTCTGGCCTGAAATTTAACCGGTACTTCTTTATCCCATTGGCCCATGCTTCTACAAAATTTCATTGAAATCCATTGAGTGAGATATATTGTAGACAGACCGGCAGATGGACAAAAATACATATTTTTTTTTTTTTCTTTTTTTCTTTAAATACTGGTCTGTATAGTATTTCATATTCATTTGTGAGGAATCTTGCATATTGTAACAGATGTTGGACTGCCTATAAATAGGTTAGCCTAAAAAGTAGGTATGGTCATAAAAATTAGCCAAAAATGAACTTCTAGCAAAACATTAAAATAAAATGTGTGCCTTCCCTCCTGACCAAGACTGCAAGTGAGATGGGGAAAACAGTCAGGGGAATGTAATTGACACTTCACCAGAGGGATCAGTGAGAAGCTGAAAAAACACATGATCCCAAAGACCCTGCCCAGAAAAATTGGTCCTGTTTTGTTTTGTTTTTTGTTTTTGTTGGTAAGTAGGAGACAAGAGAAGAGCCCAGAGCTAGGGCTGCAGTCTATACGGAAACCCAGGAATTCGATCTGTTATGTAATTTTGAAGTTGGGAGTACCAAGCTGACATGCAAAGAATGTCCTAGGATAGACCAGTGAATTAGGACTTGAGACACTAGGAAAAATAGAGGAATTAGTAATCAAAGATATGGGAGATAAGCACTGGATATAATCAGAATTGGAACATCTGTTGCATAGTGGACCCTATGATACTGGAAGTAATGCTCATTTCTTTCCTGTAAGTGTCAACTTTTGATGAACTGATTATTGTCCCCCTGAAATCAAGCATTGAAAATCATTTGTATCAGGTTGTTCAAGTTGGTTGCATTGATGTGTATTTTCCACACAAGTTGGATGAAAATGAAAAAAATACTGGTACATTTTTGAATATTCCATCAAACAAATTGTGATTGCTGATGAAAAGTAGATAATTTACAACAACTCAGAATACAAAGGATGGGAAAGCAAAATGAACCCCTCACTAACCGTTCCAATGTTGTGCTGTCTATATGGTGAGATAGGAAGGAAGTATGCTATGACCTCCTTTCATGGAATCCAACAATTGATTAAATCAAGTACTGTTCTGAATTAGACCAATTGAAGGTAGTAATTAACAAAAGTGCCTGGAATTAGAATATACCTTTTTGCGTTAACTATCGGGATAATACTAGACTACATATTTCTTTTACAACTAGACAAAGAATGTCAAATTTCCTTTAAGACTGAGGACTTAGTAAGGAATTATGAAATTTAAAAATGACTCCTAATATTTGCTCAATAAACTGAACAAATTTTCCGTTACTCCAATGCTTGTTTCTTTTCATCATCAATACAAGTTATCAGATCTTTATTAATTGAATTTACCATTCTGGGAGTATTTTTAAAAAAAGAAGAAAAGCTTCAAGTTGAAGACATTTTTTCATTAGTACGTACTTAATAATTTGCTTGTCTTGAAATTAGGAATATTGGCGTAAGATGACCATTCAGTTTTTCTTTCTCACCTTTTCATTTTGTAGAACTGATGCAGCATTATTTTTCAATGATATTAATGAGATGAGAATTTTATAAAAATTTTTGTAATTTGGCATGATATTAGATATAACCATAACGTTTACAGAAATCTCTGCAAACAAGTTGGTATTGACCTTTGATGGTCTGTGCACACAATCAAAGCATCAATCTCATGTGTCCATTGCTGGTAGCCCAGATTATTGTATTTTCACTAAGTGTATTTTATGAGAAATATATTTCCGGCATTATTTTTACTTTTCCAGGTCAGAAATCACTTTTTGCAATCTTTTAATCAAAATTACCATCACTTACAAATTTACTTGCAACTCCCATAGAGAATCAATGGGAGATACATGCTGAGACGTGGTAGGAAGAGGGGATTGTTGGAGGAGGACGGAAGTGGTGGTAGGAAAAAGGGTTGTCGCTCACTTCTTCCTTCCACCTTTGCAGTTGTTACACATGCAACTTCTTTCTCTGTGTGTGTATGTGTGTGTTTGTCTTTGTCACCAACACCACACCCCTCCTCTTATTCCTCCTCCCTCCTACTACCCCTACATCTCCGTGTCTCCCTTTGATTCTCTGTGAGTTGTGTATGTGATTTCTCTCTCTTTCCATGGGTCTCACCACTTGCACCCTTCCTTGTACAACCATGTGTCTCCTGTTGATTCTCTATGTGAATGCCCCCCTCTCTCTCTCCCACCGCTCCCTTCCTTTTAACATTACTAATCGACAAAGTTTGAATGAGGCTGCACAAACAATGATAAGCTTGATCAGGCCTACCCATTGTAGGTACATAATATGTATAGTCGGTCTGAAAATATCTTTAACTATCTATTAATCTCAGTATATACGTTTGTTTGTACAGAGATTAAATGAGATTCAAATCATGATGATTTAAATAAAAAGACCTTGAAAAGTAATCTCTGACCTTGAAATGTACTTGAAAACTGAAAATGATGCTAGAAATTGATTTTTTCATAACAAGATACGTATCATTAGTGGTATTATGCAATAATCTAGGGATTCCAGCTGTGGACACATGAGATTGATACTGTTTGATGGTGGCCATGTTGGATTGCGCCCACAGGCTACTACAGGTCAAGACCAACTTGTTTGTGGTGATATTTGAAAATGATATCATCACATCTAACATCCTACCAAATTGCAAAAACTTATCAAGTGAATGATAGTCACAAGATATATATTCCTACCCAGCTAGATCACTCAACTACAGATAGGAAAATGAATAAAATGATGTCGTGGTAAGAATCAACATCTCGGATTAGTTTAATTATTATTAACCGAATAATTATTTTTTCCTTAGCATTATCTGATAATGTTGATGCTAAGAAAGTTTGTTTGCCACAACTGAAAATGATTTTACTTCAGCCCAAGCTCAGTACTCGATACCAGGGGCAAACTGAGTGATGGGGCATTGCTGGAGGGCCTAATATGTCAAGAGTCCCAAGTAATAAGGGTTAACGTTTTTGCCTAGGGGGCTGGATCAATGCCCTGCTTGATACCTTTCAAAATTTCAGAATTCATTCTTTAACTAGGTATCATACTGACGTTGGATAATTGATGGGGGAAAAACTTGGCGCAAAAATGTTGGTTGTTGCTACATATTTCACATGTATTGATATTACTCCCCAAATCTGACATTACTAATTTTTGATACTATAAATTTTATGAAAAAATTTAAAACATTTAAATTTAGAATTTTATCAGTGTTGAAGTTTTATTAATATTTGATTGATATAAGTATAAGCATCATTGATCTATAATGTTTGAATCCTCAAACAATAGAAAGAATTTTGATCACTGCTTCAGAATGCATAAAGCAGCCAAGTAATTTGGTTCACAAATGATCTGCTAGTTGTATTCTGTACACAGATACCAAGAGAAAACCTTTCATAACAGAAATTGGTGCCTGTGACTAATCTCAGGATCGCCCCAAAGTAACAGTTCTAGAAAAATTACATATATTTGAAAAGTATCTCGCTTAATTATATAGCCATCTTTGAAATTTGGGGCTGGCAAACAGCAGAACTAAGAATCTATGTGTGAATTTTAGCCATATGCTGTCAAAGCTGATCTGACAGAACATAGAGGTTGAACTGGAATATGAGGCAATTAGATGAAAATTTTGCATAGAACTATCTACAGAAATATTACAGAACTGCAAGTACTTGACTAACCATGAGGGTTCTTTGCTCTAGCTTATTGGTTTCTTTCTTTTCATTTACAGTCTCAAGTAATCTTACATCTATTGCTGATTAAACATAGTATTGCTTCTATTATTATTCAGACTATCCTCATCTTGGTTGTTTTTTATACAACATTTCGGCCGTTGTACTCTACGACCTTCATCAGGTATCATCATGGACACATAGCGTAGTGGTTACAGAATCAGACAGAATTACTGCAAGTCATCTAATGGTTCTAGGTTCAATCCCAGTGTGAGACAATAATTCAAAAATACTACTACTGCTAAGAGGGGAGTGCGGTCAATATACCCCCGTCAGTTAAATAAAGGGTTCGGTTTGTTACTTCCCCACACCTACCAGATCATACCTGATGAAGGCCGTAGAGTACAACGGCCGAAATGTTGTATGAAAAACAACCAAGATGAGGATAGTCCGAATAATAATAGAAATAATAATAGAAATAATAATAATACCTCATCTCAAAAATTCCGAGATACACTGATAGTATTGCTTATCTTTTAAATCTAACTTGCGCTTTGATAATTTTCGACAGTAAAACTGAATATAGGGCCCACTTTGAATAAATCTTTTTTGTAGGGCAGATCTATAAATGAACAGATGTTAGCATGACACCTGAGCAATTTGTTTATCCTGTGTATTGACCCAGTTCCAATTGACCTTGATGCTTTGCTTGTTCAGCATCTCAACATTCATTTCACTTTGTGACTGTAAAGTTTCAACCAGGATGATTTACGCTTTTGATTTCCTTGTCCCTCCTGCTAGTACAGATATGGGTATGGGTATATCTGGGTGTATGAATAAAAAGATATTATTAGTTAAGTATTTATGTTTTGAAAATAGAAATCTTGCCTTAATTCCTCCTCAAAGGTTACACGATCCCAGCTTAGCATTTAAATAACATCTTCCTTAAAGTCGGTCAGGATTTTAACATTCTGCATACGCAAGGATTTTCATGCATTCAACTTTAAAGTTAATGAAATTGGTTGACACACCTTATCTCTTGTATGATCATTTGCTTTGATTTGGAACAGTTTCAGCCTTTCTATTAAATAGGAGAATCTAGCTGTAATGTCAGCTGCCAAAAGGAATATCCTGTTGATAAAAAAAGAACTTTATAGTCTCGACAAAACAACTATTTGTTTCTGCCTATTGGTTACACTTATGCATTGTTAGTTGGTTTACCTTCTGAAAATAATGGATCTCTCTAAATTTATTATTCAAGTAACCTACTCATTCAATGTTAGGTGATATGCTGATTAAAAGCCACAGCCATACACCTGAGAATGAGACCTTCATAAGATTGAGTGATAGCTATCTCAATCTATCTTTATTATATTGGTAGTTTTTTATTATGTACATTACCATAACTTGACAAAAGTGGCACATGGTAGGCAGAATCATTTTAGCCACGCATCTTCAAGATGCTGTAACTTAGAGAGTAAAACTTGAAACATATCCGGCTGATTTTCACCCGTTACATCATGTTTTAGTAGCGGGGTTCAATTTACTATCTGATTACAATCAACCTTGATTTTATAGTCAGCATTTAGATATCGAAAAAGACTATTATTAGGTCAGCAGAAAACAAATGATGTTTTATTATGAAGTAATTGTATAATCAGAATAATCTGATAACATATCTTTTTGGAAGTGGTTTTTTACCTGAGCTCATATTGTTATAACAATTTTTATGAGTTATTTTTTACCAGAGCAAATATATCATGGAGCTTAATAGTCCACAAAGGTGGCCTATTAGCAAGTATTTGTATAAGAATATTTCTATCAAATAGACCTATTTTATTTGAGTGCACTTGTAAGAACTAGTACTAAGTCATCAACTCCTACCAAATTGCCTGCTAATGTGTTGGTGAGAAAACCTTTAAGAATCTATTCTCTTCATTTACTGCTTCCATGTTTGTTTAAATTCTTTATATGTTCAAGAGTTTGATTACATGGTAATGAAATTTGTGAAAAAAAATGAATACTCTTTCATATTTTCATAGAGAATAAATCTTACGAAGAAAAGCAAATGTACCTTTTTATTCCAACAATATAGAAAATGAAGTGAGGTTCAGTTTCAGATCACCAATAGTGTAATTGCAATTTTTCACTTCCTTTTTTTTTTCTTTTTGCATTTTTATCACTTCTATCTCCGTAGTGCTTTTTCTACTGCATAAACTTGAAGTTAGACCAGAACAAACATTACGTTGGTTGGCACATACTGATATAGTTTATTCTGTAGATGCATCATGCATACATTACTACGTACGACCCCACTTCGAAATTGTTTTGTTCTGAGGGTTTTCAATAAGTAAATGGATTTTGTCTTGATTTGTATAGTTTAGGAAAATAATTTATCTATAAGCAGATCAATTCAATCTTTAAAAACTCAGGCTACAGTTACTTGACATTTTTGATACAAAAGTAAAGACTTGATAACACACTTTATATAGATGTCTGTGCTTATAATGACTGTTTTATCTATATAACCTTACTATAATGGTTTCAATTTGTACATACTTGCACTTTTTGTAAGAGATAATTTAAATGGATTCTTTTCTACTCCTGTTTAATTAATTCTGAGAGTACAACAAGAATGCCTTGTTTATCTTGCATTCAATTTCAAAAGCAATTTCTCTGCATTATCAATGGATTCTTAATTAAACCTGTAAATAAATAACAGAGGCAGCTATATTTGCTGGCAGTTGCTGGGGGGAGGGCACAAATACTGAAACTAAAAAAACCGAATTGAATATAAAAGTTACTGAGGTATTTGCAGTTCTTTCTGTTTTCATGCTAATAGCAAGTATTCAAGAGCTATCTATTTTAGATCTGCATCGTTTATGGCAACAATAAGAGCTTTTATGCACATAGTACAACCTTTCAACTATATTTTTTCTTTTATATGTAATGAAGAATAATGAAAATAGTTATATTATCTAGTGATTAAATTACTTTAAGGAGACTAACATTCAAATCTTGTTTACATTACTAAAGGAGGCTGTATTTTAATACTTTTATTACCGTAGGAATAATTACTCAGAGATTTCCAAGTTTTTCCTAATCAGTATGCATTGTTGCATAAGAACAGTTGAAGGACAATCTTGTTTGCAATAGTATGATTATCAATTCAATCACTATACTTTTCAAGGAAAATATCTAAGTAAGCTGTTATTATATGATCTGTTGATGTCTATGCCAGAAAAGTATATTCATGAATTTTTAGCTATGACTGAATACTAATTCTAAATAATTTTTATTCTAGAATGTATTGATAAAATGTTGGAAATCAAGCAAAATTTAATAAATAGTATACAGCAAAGATAAGCAAAGAATTTGCATTCAAATTGAACCTTAAAGCTATGAAGCCTACCACAAAAAAAAACACTCATTAATTGTAACCCTTACATCTCAAAAAAACTTACATTATAGCAATAGTGAACAATTGTTGTACGCTTTGAGATAGCACCCAACTGAAGAGGAAAGTGATAAATGATTGGCAAATCTCTTTATCAGCCTTTTTTGTTTACATACTTTTTATATTGTATATCTATTATTAACTGATTTTAATATATCTCTTTAACACAAAAGGATTAATTTCTGGCAGAGGGCATATCATGTGTAATCTGTTAAGTGAATATCACTACACATAACTACAAAAGTCTGTTTGTCCGTCTCTCCTGTCTAGACCCCAATGTGTCTGATTGGCTTGTCCTGTTGAGACAACCAGGTGTTGTTGCTTATCCCACTGGAATCAATAAAATAAATCACATACCTGCTATCTGCTGCTGATTAACCCAGTACTTGTTCAGCATCTCCTTTGTCTACATCTCACTCACATTATTCCTGTACTACGGTTGTTACTGAAAATGACTGACTGATTAATCTTTCAGCTTGTGACAAGGTTTTAAATGTGCATACTACACTTGTCATCGGCATACTCTTGTTGAAGAGCTATAGAAATGCTGGCTGAGAGAGAATAACATTACTATTCAAATGGGCTTAATGAATTTTGAAATAGTAGAATTTAATAGTGAAGTTAATGAATACAGAAGGTTCATTGGGGTCATTAATCACTGTTGAACTCTCTCTCACATATATGCAAAATGTATTTTGTGATGCTGGTTGTAAAGTTGGAAATATTTTTGACATTTTAGTTTGTCTTGTTCAAACTAATACTAACTGATTATTCTAAATAGACTTGTAATGAGATTTTTCATTGGCTTTCTCGGCACAAGAAGGCTCTATCATTTCAGATATAATCAATGAATTATACTGATCGTTTAGAATGATTGTGGATTGCAGATTTCATCAGTATAAGATCACCTTTTGAAAGCACAAGTTATGATTGAAATGTAGTACATGTTTTACATTGCTAAAATATATTTTACAAATAGCTTCTGGTTCAAGAGATAAAAATGCTCACAAATGAGCTCACTGAAAAAATTAATTCCTCAATAAAAAGGGGGGATAATGCTTTGAATGAGAAACACTTTAGTATGAATTTTTTCATTTTTGTTGGCAAATTTTAGTATTTCATGCTTGAAAAATCTTAAATTCCCATGTACTTCCAGCTTAGAATTGGATTTGACAAAGTTTCTTCTATTTGACATAAGATGTTATTAAGGGTATTTAGTTCGAAGTAATTTCATTGCTTTTGATTGTGTTTTGACAGCTGTCATCAATTGTATTTTTTTCTTTGATTTCTCAAAATTGGTGTATTTTTATTTATTGATTATGACATTGAAAATGGGAGAAAATAAGCAGCTTTTTCAGCATGTTTTTGTTTTATTTCAAGTAAGGTACGAATGCAACTCAGAAAAAAAAGGTTGGCATCAGTTTGTTTTTTAGTCACTGTCATGTATGGTTTCCACAAATCATGCTGAACAGAAAAAAGATGATTGGCCTGTATTTCTGCATGTGATTTGTTAAGCATAAAATACAGGTTCTGTTTCTGAAACCATGTGTGAAGGATGATTTAAAAGAGGATGTTTTGTAATAAATTAGAGTGCAAGAGAATGGTACATTGGGGGGGGGGTCAAGCAAAATGAACCCCGCTAACCGTATTAGAGGTTGATCTTCATCCTAAGCAGATGGTGCTGTGTAGTGTTAGAAAGGGGTCCTCTACTATGAGCTCTTAGCAGTTGAACAAACAATTAATTTGAACAACCCTGCTCTCAATTAGACCCATTTAAGACAAGCTTGGCTTGGAAGTTTTTATTCCTTTCTTTTTTTTTCTTTTTCTTTTTCTACCTTTCAGTACACTATTAAAAAATTCAATTCTCTAGGTGTGGGAGGATGAATTAATGGATTTGTCTGAGATAGTAGAACAAAATGGTAAATATGTTATTCAATAAAGTTAGTCCTGAAAATATAGAAATGGTCTTTTACTTAATAAACCTAATAAATTATTTTGCATCTCCAATACTTGTCAATCAGTATTGTATGCCTGGATTTTTTACCCCCTTCCTCTTTTTTTGTGAGCCTTTGAAAATTAACGGCCAAACCTTTTGTAAGCAAATGATTTTATTACTGGGTTGATTTAACTCCTGAACCACCTTCCTTTCCATATATTGGACGATTATACTTATTTGTATTAGGTAATTACTTTATCACAATCACTTTTTCCCAGAAAATACTGTGGAAAATCATTGAAGATGAATTAGTTAAAAGGCATTAAATATAGCCACTAGATTAACTGTTTGCATATAATTACTAATAATGGATAAGCTTGTTTTTCAAAACAATTCTTTGAATTTCTATAATTTCAATCAGTATAAACTTCGATTTCATGTAAGTAATGGATTGGATTATTTCCTTGCTTCATTGAAGATTGGGCAGCTCTACTATTTTTTTATTTTTTTTTTCCATATTGACAGTTTTATATAAGGTTTCCACTTTGCTGTTTATGTGCACCAACATTCATTCTCTACATGTTCATGGTTTAAGTCCAATTAGAAATTTTCATTTATTTTTACTCCCAAAATTCTATACTTGTGACTAAATCTTAAACTACCATCAGTATTACAACCTACTGTTATACTAAAGGAAAACTAAATCTCTCATTCTAATATCATGAGCCTTTTTTTTTTCTTTTTTTTTTTTTTCCGTGAAAAGTAAAGATTCATTACATGTATAATGAGCTGAAAATGAAATAAATTTTCATCATTTTATACTGAGAGGAGGTGCTTTTCTGAATATGAGCAGTTTTAGTTAACTACAGATTATTTTTTGTTTAATTTCTCTTTGAACAAGCAAAGCTATTATCCTATAGAAAAAACTGTCCTATCTCTCAAATTTCATGGGGGGTTGGGGTGCCGACTCCTCACAAAATGAAATTCCATGGATAATCTCTGACTCTGTCCCCATCCTGCACACTATGCCATACAGTTACAAAACTTGCTCACAGATGCAAACAACTGATTGATCTAACTGGACTGAATGATCATTTATTTAATAAAATAGAAGGAAGATATAAATAACAAGAAATTAAAACTTCAAGAATCCAGGCATCTACATGGACTTACCAAAAATTGACACCTTATAAAAAAAGATCAAAATCTAATAAGATTTTATCTATTTATTTATTTATTTATTAATAAAAAGGATTGGCAAAAAATGAGGTAATAATTATCTGTGTGCACCTTATAGAACCGGAGATATTTTTAATATACATCACCTAATATATGCAAACAAAACATTTGCTGTAGAAATTTGCATTCTAAAAATTTTTTTTTTCTCATTTATAAAACCCCCCTGATTTTTTTAATCGCAGAAGATCAACTAATAAAGGGCAATTCATTTTAAATAAGTTTCCATTCCAAGTTCTGTTTGAAAAAATATTTTTCCTCGTGATCATTATCCACACCAATTTGATTTATTTTACTTATAATTTTCCCCATTCATTATTTTTTACATATATAAAACATAAGTCTGTGTATATATGAATTCTGCTTATCTTTTTGAAAATCAAGTGTGAGAACCTTCTGTAAGAATGCCTCATCTAGGAAGTAATGAAAAATGAACTTGTTGCAAACTTTTTTATTCAATTGACAACTTATATTTTAGGGCTATTTTTGGTAAAAAGAACGAAAACCTTCAAATTAACTTCTTTTTTTCCATAGAGATATCTTTTTGATTATTTGGAAAAATTCTGAATTTTTTCTTAAATTCCCGTTTTGTTCTTCTACTCTTTTCCCAACTCTGAGATTGTTAATCATGATGCAACAATATGTTTATTCAAATATTATCACTGAAGGAAAAATAATTTAGGGATTTTTTTTTTTACTTTATAAAAGCTTTTTTGCAAGTTAATAAAGCCAAGGGTCAATTCAAAGATTCAGCCAATATTTTTAAACAAATTTTCTGCCTATTTTTTCACTAATTGGAAGAGTCTCTCTAGACATCATTCAGATACAACCCTTATCAAGTTTTTCAAGTGTTTATCACTTTCATTCTTTCTTCAATTGAAGTTTAAATTTAATTTCAAGTTAACATTTATTTATGCTTTCAACTGTCATTTTTCTGAAGCTTGTCAATAAGCTGTTTTTATTTGTGTTTTGCATGTAAAATTTGAAATAACAAAGAGACTGATTCAAAACTGCGCGATCTTAAGTATCATTGATGAAAATTTGTTTTCCTTTTTTTTTTCTTTAAATGAACATTTGAGATTTTTCATTTCTATTAAAAGCAAGAAGAAACTTGAACAGAATATTTCAAATTTTAATTACGTTTTTTAGGAATAGTTGAAAGTCTGTGAGAGTAGCTTCCCTTTATTAATGAAAAAATAAATGAATAATCAAGTCTGTGAAATTAGGAGGATGGCTGTAATTCAGGTTTTATTACAAGTATAAAACTTCTGGAAAGAATTCCTTTGCTAAGTTAAATAACTGAATTAATTTTGATTCAATTATGTTATCTATTTCATTTCTTTAAATGATATTTAGATCTTAATTTTCTGGATTTTATGTTAATGCTTTTTCTTGGTTACAATGCTAAAGCATTTTATATAAAGATATAAAAATTGAAACCTTGGTCATGGAATGGGTAAATGTATCTCAGCCAATGTTGTAAGTGGAACATTTTCAAGATTCTCAATATGTTTTAAAAGTCTTGTGTATCTTTTTATCAACTAAAAAGATGTAGATTATATTATAAGGCTAAGAAATGTTTTTTGTGGCAATGTTAATGTTCTCTTTTTTCATTTGGTCTTTTTTTTCCATTGGTATTATAATTTTGAAATCGGATGGAATCATTAATATATGCTATTACATTTTTATCTGACCACACAAGATAACCATTATACACATCTATGAACAATATTTTCAGCTTTGATAATGTCCTTCTTGACTGATGAAAGATGTTCATCAAATGCCTCATGTAGGATGTTTTTTTTATGTAAAACTGCTCTAGATGCCTGGTCTTCGGATAAAATTCAAACTAAAAGAGGACTTAGTTGCTAAATCATTCTAAGTTTCCAAAAGTATCTATCTTGGAACTTATCACAGTGCAGAAATTTTAATCTTGCAAGGTTCGGATATGCTGACTATCTGACTACAATTGAAGAAACTTCTGTGTGCATGTAATCATCATCGTCAGTTTTTTATAGTCTATCATTGGATAGAGTAGGATTCCCCAGACCTTTCTATCATGGGCGGTGCAGAGACAATACTTTCTGAACTTGTCTAGTTTCACTATCTTGTATTCTGCTGGCCTTAGTCAAACATGTGATCTCTGGGGATCCATGATTTGATGTCAATCAGTTGTCTGTCATTCTTGCAACATAACCAGCTGATTGCCATATGAGTTTTCTCATGGATTCTCTGATGTCTCTAACTTGCACAATTACTCAACAATTGGCCATAGTACAAAGTAGACGTTGGCTAGATATATTAGTCAGCCCACAAGGCAGTGCGGTGTTGAGTATGAATTTTTTTTATGTCGGTATTTCTTGAGAAATCTAATAAAAAGTATATCAGATTATATTTCTTCATAGTTTCTATTATCTCCCTTGACTTAGCTCTTTAGAATTATCCAAATCTAGATATGAAATATCTAAGTTGGCAACACTGAAGAGATGTAAATGAAATGGTTTGAAGCCATAGTTTTGTACAATGGAAGGAAAATCATTTTACATGACAATTATGGTAGGCTGCTCCACACACCAAACATGCACCTATAAAACAGACACTGCCCTGGTTAATTAAAATATCAGTTGGAATTTTATAAGCATCATAGATTTTTGGGTAGGTCAGGTATTAATATATATGTTCAGATTTTCTAACATTAAAAAATGTCATTCGAACCAGTTTTTCCCTCTCAGATCTTCTTAACTGAATGTACAATAAATCCTTGTTTAAATCATTTCACTCCTAGCAAGATATTGCCTGTCTAGTCTTGGCAGGCAGCTGCTTCTGAGACTACTACTACAGTTTGTGAGCCTTTTGAGTATCCTTTATCTCATTCCATCCAATTTGATGTAGGCCAGAAGCTGAAGTAGTTGACCTATAACTGGCGCATATACTTTACTTAATAGCACATCATTTTCTGATGAGTTTGTAGGTGTTTTTTCAAGTATTTTCTCCTTTTCTATTATCTATTGATAAGCAGTACAAGTTTCTTGATTAATGCAATAGTTTTATAAGCAGAGCAATTTTACACTCATTTTATATATTCTGAATCACTAAACATACAGGAATGTATAATTAGCTTACCAAAATATCCAGGACTATTCAAGACTGTCAACTAAAACTGTTACAATAAGTTTCTTCAGTATTCGAGTTGGGCTGGCTGGCTGGCTGGGTAGGTATGTATCACGCATACAGGCTGCACCAATGGATCAATAGGGCTGAAAATTTATATATTTACTTATGTTTACAAAAAAACATCTACCCCTCAAAATAGGTTTTTATTTGGTCGGGAGGTTCAATCTACAATTTAGCTTTATGCTGAATTGGTCCTTTTTGTGTCTGGTAGCAATAATGTTTTTTTTTAGAAAATTCTGATTTTTTTTGTGATAACTACCCAATGAGAGGCAAGAGAGGTAACTTATTCGTTGATCATACTATTTTCTAATTTGTAATTGATCACCTCAAAATCTTCCTTCTGTGAAATGAAGGAAATGCTTGTGTATTGGCTACCCTACCGCTAACCGATCAGTTTTCTATTTATTTCATTTTTTTTTTTTTTTTCCAGACTCCAAACATTATTCTGTTGGAAAAATTGGAACCAGCTTTTATCACTAGTCTGGGCCTGAAGCAATATATTGATCATTTGAAGGTAAGAAGTTTACATCTTTTCTGTACATTTCCATCTTTTGAAGACTTTATCTCTTTGAGTAAATGGTTTTTATAATTTGAAGTTTGAAGTAAGAATCAAATTGTATTTAATATATTTTTCAATAAATCATTATTTTACTAACAAATCTTTTTCCTTGTTATGCAAGATCCCTTGTAATACAATTAGTGAATTGAACCCCAAAAGATAATCATTCACTGTTGGTTCATTTCAAATTTGGTCCCATTCATTCTATTTTAAATAGTGTATCTGGAAAGAGCCTAAATAGTTAATGATGAGAACATATACCATATTTGATAGCACATAAGACACACGAGCAAAAACAATCTTGATTTCCGCAGGAAATATTTAGAAAATATCAGTAGTCTTTGGTAATTAAGATTAAATATTAGACCAGGGAAGGCTCTCAACCTCCCACATTTTGTTTTGTTGCCAAATTCCTACTACTGTTGTATTTTCCTAATCTAACAATGTTGATTTAATAGGTTCTGACTTCAGGTTAAGACTAAAGTGAGAGGCGTTATGAAATTTAAATGATTGATAGATAGAGAAGGGAAACCAGAGAGATGGATTCTATTTATACGTCATCAATCAATGAAAAGAAGAAAGAAATGAAGAGAAAATGGAAAGCAATGGATGTTAGATTGAATTATCTGGTGTCGCTAACCACATTTATCAATTGAAATTTATTACTTTTTCTTTTTTTTTTTTTTCTTTATCATAATTCATTTTACTCTACTCTTCTTAGTTCTGACTGCCGTAGTAGTAGAAACTTGAAATTTTGACACCCACTCCCTTCAATGAGTAGGGAAAGCATTTGTTTCTTCTTTAAATGACGATTAGTAGTTGGAATAGTTGCGTTCAGGTTGGAGTTTGACCCTGAAGCAGCCAGTCTTGTTTTGGGGGGTTTTTGATTTGTTTTTTGTTTTGTTTTTTGTTTTTTAATTTTCCCCCTCAGTTGATTTGTTGGCGAAATGTCAGATATGCTGTCAAATATGGTGATAGTGTTTATTTGGTATATACTACGTACACAATACCATAATTTTTTTACGCACAATTTTACTGATTTTCTTACCTTGTTTCAAACAGATTTTGTTTTACATTTTTATCATGCTAAAATTTACTTGAACTTGCTTTAAAATCCTTGAATGTACATTATTTATTTTTTATTTCCATTGTCCCGTTCTCATTGCTGCTTTTAAAAGTTAAACCATTGTTTATTAGTAAAATAGTTAGAGAGCAGATTGAAACAGGAAAAGTTTAAAGTACCAAATTTTGAAGAAAATATTTTTGAACATTTTTAATCCGTTTTTCATCTTTTTTTATATTATTTTATGAAGCTTATATAATGCATTGGTAATTTCCATATGAAATAGCAGTATAGTTGCTAGTTTTCATTGGGGGCCCCTGTCATCCAAGGTTGACCGTGGGTGAACAGCTTTTTAGCTGCTATATACGTATAAATTTCAACTGGGTCCATTTATTTTCTAACAGCTAAATTAGTTTTTAACTTTAAGCTTTAACTAGATTCTGTAAATGTCATACTAGCCACAGTAGGACTTGAACTCGCCTACAAATGACATATTTTCAAAAAGTTTAATTTTGTTGACTGATTTTTAGTATATTTATTAGCTAGAAGTTTATTTTCATTCTCTTTATAAACCTTTCCCCTTTTTTATTTTAACATTTTGAGAAGTGCTTGTTGAAGTTGAAATCACATTGATGGCTAATTTGACTTTCTTTTTTTTTTTTTCTTTTCTTAACAATTATTGGGTTTCATTCATTTGTTTGCATATTAGGTGACCACAGTAATCAAGTGTGTGTGACGTTTTTATCAAGATTTGTTTTGTTTTTTTGCTTTTTTCAGTCTTGTCTTTTATGATCTTTAAACCTCTGTCATATTTCTTTTCTTGATTTTAAAATTGACTTTTTTATCCCTTAAATTCAAAATGTGGTAATCCATTTTGTATGCAAATATATCTTTCAATAGATTATTTTCAACTTACTCTAATTCTGGAGGTTCTGTGGAATGATACAATTTGGTGGATTCATTGCTATTTATCAAAGTAAAATTGGGATCTTTTAAATTCATGACATACTAATTGAGTAGAACTTAATTTCCACCCTCTTCCTTCATCACTGAAGGGCTCTGACAAAATTCACTGTCTGGTAAAATAAATTCTAACCCTAAAGCACAAGTTTTTGATTAACTCTGAAATTGGTCAGATCCCATGAAGACTGGATATTAACATTGGTTCAGTCCATATATTTCTAAGAAGCAATACAATCGACAATCCTACTTGCTTTATATTTTCATCTCCAGAAGAAATTGTTTGGTGTTACTTATCCCATATTGATGTTGATATTGGATAAACTTTACTCATACTAAAGTTGTCCAATGTGCTAAAACCATAACAAAGAAAACCAGTTTTGAAGGTTTTAGTGTGTATCAGTTTTTTCATTTATTTTTATTGCAAGGCTTTAAAAAAAAAAAAAAAGACTTCAAACTTATTGTTCAGTGCCTGCAAATATTTTTTGCTTCACTTTTTTATGCTTGCTTACACAGTTCTTTTGACCTGTTTAAAAACTCTAATCTTGATATTTTAATTTTGCGAATAACCAAAAATCTTAAAAACTTTGAAAAATTCCAATGTTAAATATCTGGCTGGATGGCCGATTACCAGCAATTACAAGTGTTTTTCAATGCATAAAAATAGTAGAAGAAGGGAGAAGTATTGATTCTTCTGCACACAGGCTGTCATGGTGAATTCTCAGCCCCCAACTCCGTCCACTTTTAGTTCTTCATCACTATGGATTATTATGTAGCTACTAACTAATCTTTTTTTTTCTCTCTCTCTATTTCTCTCTCTCTCTTTCCCACACAGCATCACTGACCAGCGGCTGGTCACTGGTCTCCACTAATGCTGCTAGTGGCGATGCTAGGTGGGCCAGGCCGTTCACTGCAGTAGCTAACTCTCTCACATCGGGGACAGTGGATTGCTATGGAATTCAGTTCTGTGTCTGCCTTTTGCCAGAGCTTGGCCATCACAACAGGCTTAGGTCAGGACACTATTCTTGGCTATAAAGAAACAAAGAAAATATAACTGGTTTGTCAAAATTGAGATTTGATTAGAATTCCCCCATTTTTTTTCTCCCCCTGTAATGAAGTGTTTGTTTTGTCTGATATAGTGACGTAATTTCATTGTGGTCTAAGACAAAATAGTCAGGGGAAGAAAGGTGCTACTAACTGATTCTGCTCACTTACCATCTATGTCTACTGTTAGATTGTCATCTTTCAAAACTAGTCTCTCTTTCTTTACATATATACACTAATGTACTGTTTTTTGTGTTCATTTGGTATTTTATGTTGGGTTGGGACACTCTTATGAAAAGGTCATGAAAAAAACATGGAGCTCAATGTGGAGTTTTATTTATATTAAATAGCAGTTCAATTCATGTACATGCTGTATCTATATTTTATATATATATATATATGTGTGTGTGTGTGTTTGTATGTACACTAAGTGTCTCCATTTTGAGTTTTAATAAATGTCTCTAATGAGTAAACATTTTACTCAATTTCAACTCTGTGAGAGAGAAAAAGAATTTTGATCTAAATGAAATGTTTTTAGGGGGAAAATGGCTTGATTTGATGTTGCAACAAGATGATATTCATAATAAAGTGGTGCTCCTTTATTTTTATTTTCTAAATGATTTGAATCATGATTTATCTTCCTTCACAAATATAATGGTTAAAGTTTAAATCAGCAGGAAAGCATTACTCCAAATTTATTTTCCTCTTTATGCCAACTGCTCCATTCATCTGGCTGAACACTTCTGCTCCAAGTCAGATTACTATAACAATAATGGCTGCCTCCATTTCTTTGCTGTTCAATGACTCTGCTCTCCTTGATAACTGCTGCTTCTAATATCACTAGCTTTGTCTACAATATAACATAAATATTGCTTGCTTAGACTTCACATACATTTTGGAAATTGACTTTCAGCTAGTGATAATGCCTTCATGACGACAGCTTGGAAAGCCATTAATCACTAAACATGTTTTTGTAAATAGACCAAATCGGCTCTTTCGGATAGCTCGAATGTCCTGTGGGGAGGTTTTCAGTGAACTTCATACTAGTGTTGATAGAAGAAGAAAAGAGAGAGAGAAAAGATCAGTACAGAAGCATCACCAAGTAAAATACATTTCTTGAAATATCAGCTTTTTTTTTTCTTTTTTTTCCCCACTCAAATTGACCAAATCAAATAAATGAGTAGTTAGTGATTTGCTCCTTTCTTCCTGGTCACTTTTATTGTTGATTCATGGTTTTCACCTGCTGATTGGTTTTCTTGCTTGCTCTTCTAAGTCTTCATTCCATCTAAGTTTTTGTCAATCGTAGTTTTAGCTGTTTGATTTTCTACAGGTTCTTTTCTTCCCTTTGCTAATTGGCTTTGTCAAACAACTTTTTTCTCATATCCTTTCTGCCTGCTCCAATTAAACCCATGTGCATGATGATTTTTCTTTTGCTTGCCTATTTTAGTAATTTACATTTCAAAACCAGAATCAATGGCCTTGAGTTGTGACTAATTCTAGAATTAAAATCTTTTTTTTTTTTTTTTTTTTTCTCCAGTTCTACCAATTATGTAAACTTGTAATGTTCCTCAAGTTTTGATCTCTAAATGGATTCCTCTTAATTGATTTTTCAATATTATCCTGTTGAACAAAAATATTTTAGTAACATTTGGATGGTTGACACCACATGAAAAAAAATAATCATTGAAAGAGAATTGAACTTTTTTCTTAGTTTGCATATAAGCTTGTGTCATTCCATTATGGGTGTTGAATTGTTACCTTTCAGGGTAATTGATAGATATTTTTTTTGCGCAAAAAAAGGGGATATTAGCAAACTTCAACTAACAAATGTACTTACAGTATGGTAATGTACAAATATTGGTCTTATTTTCCATCAAACTCCTACAGTTGGGTTTTGACTTTATTCTTATGTAACAGTGACTGATGACAATGACCAGGCTAAATACTAATGACGTTGTACACAAAATGAAGGAGTTGAAACAGGACTTGTAGTTTTGGAATAATATTGTATGGAGAATTTTTTCAACTGCATTTAAATTTAACAAAGAATAGGGCTGTTTTAGTCTTGATTCTTTAAACTTGCAAATACTTTTTAGTCTGATAAACATAAAATTCTAATGAATTACATTTAGAACTGAACATAGGTTACTCTGACTAAAATCTTATGTTCTAAATGCCAGCTTTAAATCTTAAGTCTTCACTTTTAATGTCAATATAGATCTTTGTTATATAACAGTCATTTATACATGAGGAAGATGGCGAGAAAGTCAAGTCTTAGGCTTTTATATTACACTGTAGATAAGTCTTCTTATCATGTCCTCTTCATTTTTTATTTACTTAGTCCCTTTGTGCCTGATTTATCTGATAAAGAAAAAAGATATCTTCATTGGTTTGATTTGGACACTAAATAAAATCTGTCTTTTGGATAACAAATTTTTCAATTTAAAAAAAAAATACTGATTCTTTACTCATCTGAATTATATGAACTTATTAGATTAGACTTGTAATAATTTTCCAAATGTCCTTCTATCCATATGTGATAGCCTACCGCAAAACCACTCAACATAACTGCATAAAATTGTCTGTGGGTATTCCGAGGCAGATTTTTTAGCTAATCAGTTTTTTCAAGCCCCTCCCCCCTGTGTTTTTTTGGAAGGTGTTCAATCTTTAAAGCAAAATCATGCTCTTCTTTGTACTCGCCTTTTTAGCTAAATCAGCTTGGAAGTTGATAATTTTGGAGTGAATAGAGATGGTATCATTTTTAAAGAGGGGTTGAGAGTAAGAGTAAGATCTTGTGGACAAGGAAAAACAAGCAATGTTTTTGGGTTTGTCTTTTTTTTTCACAATCAGACTTTTTACATACTCTGCTTTAGTATGCTATACACACACACATATATATATTTTTTTCTCTTCTTCATGGTCAGCTATGAAAAGACTACCTCCTTTTGCAATATGACCACCTCCATTTAACTTGAACATTGTTAATTTGTTACTTCTTTGACTTGAAACACTATACAAGTCACCATTCTGAAAAAAACAAAAAATGACATAACAGTTTCATGAAGCTTATACGGACGGTTGTGTCTCTCAAACAATACAGATCAGTAGATTAGGATATGCATGAGAACCTTTGGAAAGACAAACTCTGATCAACTATTAAAAGAATCATACTTCCAGATTGGTCTATCCATTGAATCTACTGTGGTTGCATTGGGCAGTTGACAAAGTTTCAACCGCTCAAAGAGAATAAGCTGCTAAAGATAAATGAGTTGGGTGCATTTGCCTTTGTTTTTGTTTCAAGAGCTTCGTATGAATTGAAAAGGGAAATATTGCATGCACAACATTTTGAACATCAGGACTTGGCTTCCATAAGAAATGGATTTTTATTGGTTCTAGCTGAGCTGGTTTCTGCTAATCAGAAGTAAATTTGTAAAAGTTTGCTCAAGTCTAAAATTGCTCAATGAATATTGACAGTTTAACATTCAAGATGTTGAAAATGACCTAAGCAGCCGTTATATACACATCAAAGGCAACCATTAATAAAAGCAATACACAAGACAAACCTATGTTTGTAAGAATGTGAAGTATTTTTTGTCTTTTTAAATTTCAAGAACAAATCTCTAAATGGAATAAATGTCTTAGAACACTGAAACAAAGAAAAATGCAGAAATTATTTCCATTTTTATAACTTATTCTTTGACTTGAAATAGTACTATTTTTTCAGTACAATACTAATGTTTTAATCACTTTTGTTGGCGCATCTACTTATATACTATATTCTTATTCCTTACATCTTTAAAGCTCCTGAAAAAATCTGAAAGCCACAAAAAGTATTACTTTATCAAAAACTAATTCAACACTATCTGATTTCTGTCTATCTGTCTGTCTATTTTATTCTATTTATTTTATCTTTTTTTTTTCTTTTTTTTTCTTTTTTTTTGACTGCGATAACTCTGCCTTGGGTATGTAGTCTAAAAAAAAAATTCATGTCTTTTTTTTTTTTGTAATTCTATATAAGTAATGCTAAGGTACATTCAAGTGCAAGTTTCTTTTCTTTATTATGAGTTCAACAAACTTGGCTTTTGGTTTGAATTCTTGGATCTCATCTGTTGTTACACTGCTCTAGTTCCTCTAGCAAATTGTGTTATCTAAAATACTCTGTATGAATTTGGTCTTGCGGATAGTTCAATGCAGACGAGCCAATTTTCTACATAGTATAGCTTGTCTCAACTTCAGCAATTATAACATAATTGATTTTATCCCAAATTAATTTCAGAATTTTCTTTTGACTTCATAATCAACCCTTTGTTATCATTACTATCAAATTATTTGATTGTTTAAAAAGACTACACATACCTACAAATGTTACAGATGATAGGTAAAAAAAATTTTGAAGCCCCGTATGAGGGTTTGATAGAATTGACATTAATTTCTATGATCTTTTTTTCCTTGTATAAAAAGCATTAAATCAATTGTTTTTATACATTTCTTTGCCCTATAGAATATCTAAACCTGCTCTTCATTATTTTGAAGTTTTGGGTTTTTAGTTTTTAATGACTTAGAAAAAAAAAAGATAAATAAATAAATAGAAAAATAGAAAAATCAAAATAGATGGCGAATACTTGAGCAACCTCAGATTTGCAGACAACATCGTCCTTTTCACAGAGAACCTACACGACCTCCAACTAATGTTAAACGATCTAAACAAAGAAAGCAAAAAAGTCGGCCTACACATGAACTTCAGTAAAATGAAAATCATGTGCAATAATCATGTTGAGAATAAGAACATAACTGTCAAGATAGAAAATGCAAAACTTGGCAAGGTAAACCACTACATCTACCTAGGACAACGAATCTCCATGAGACCCTCAAAAGAGGAGGAAATCAAGCAAAGAATCACTTTGGGATGGCAAGCCTTCAGCAGAGCAAGCTCAACTTTCACGAACCAGATGATCCCAATAATCCTAAAAAGAAGAGTATACAACCAATGCATTCTCCAGATAGTCACCTATGGAGCTGAAACATGGAACCTAACCAAGAGACAGGCCTGCAAACTAAGAAGTATGCACCGTACACATGAGAAAATCATGCTCAACCTTACATGGAGAGATCACAAGACAGCACAGTATATAAGGAAGAAAACAGGTGTTCGTGACATCATAGAAACTATTGAAAAAACTCAAATGGCAATGGGCAGGCCATGTTGCAAGAATGAAAGACAACCGATGGACATCATGTATCACAACATGGATCACCAGAAATCACTTAAGAAACAGGGGCCAACAGAACACAAGATGGAGAGATGAACTTGACAAATTCGGGAAATACTGGCTCTGCGATGCCCATGATAAGGAATTGTGGCGAATCCTGCAGAAGGTCTATGTCCAACGACGGATGTTAAAAGACTGATGATGAAAAGACAACAGATACTGTGATTTAAGAAAGTATTTAATTGACTATTTTTCAACAAAATAATTTAGCTTATGTTCAAATCTTCTTAAATATTTGTATAAGGATAAAGATATCAAGTACATCTATGAAAAAAAGATTTCCTATTACAATTTGACTTTTCTGAAATTGCAAAATATCAAGGATAAATGTATCCTTTCGTAATTAGAATTTGTCTTTTGGACTGTTTTCGTAAGTATTTTTAGGTCTTTGACTAGTCTGACAATAGAAATTGTAAGTATAGATTGTGTTTAAATAATTTCAATTGTTGAAGAAAT
This sequence comes from Thysanoteuthis rhombus, assembly GCA_963457665.1. NCBI lineage: Eukaryota > Metazoa > Mollusca > Cephalopoda > Oegopsida > Thysanoteuthidae > Thysanoteuthis > Thysanoteuthis major. The sequence continues at coordinate 3,270,374 of OY735220.1, read as the reverse complement.
GTGTGTGTGGATGTGCATGCACCAAGAAAACTCAACAACTGGTCTTTTATACGAAGTGATAACTGAATTACTCCAAAGCTGTAGTTTTGTACCCTGGATGGAAATTCATTTTACATGACTATAATGACAGGCTTCTCCACCCACCATGAAATCTAGTCCCTTCCAAACATACACGTTTGGAACGGGCTCTGCCCTGGTAATTTTAATTTCTAAGATGAACTTCAGGTACAATACAATAATTCTTTGTACCTTTTACTTCATATTAGCTGTTTAACTGTCTTTCTCATCTTCTACTCCCTTTAACATACTGTTCTCTCTTCTCTCATTTTTTTTAAAAGGAATATTAAAGAGAAAAACCTGGCGTTCATATCCAAAGCTCTTCAAGCAAGATTTTTCTTCTGTCAATTTTTTTTTAAGCTGATAATTCAAGGAAACTAATGTAGATTGTTTCCCAACAAATGAATTCTGAGAGATTCCTGTCATCTTTTGCTTCCGTTTGCTTTTCAGCTTTCACCTTCTTCCTGCTATGATGATCTACCTCATGCTACCTGGATGGTTTCTGCTACAGATTCTTTCTCAAGAATAGTTGTTGCTACAGTTTCGGGGGGTTTTCTTCTGCTTCATTGTAGCTCATTTTATAACTGCCAAGTCAACTGGTTGTCTTCAGAAAGAAGAGAAACTGACACTTGCATAACTATTTCTTAAGCCAAATTTTAGAAGTATTTATAATTTTGCTCAATTATCGTTATTTCTCTCTTTTTTCATTGCTTGGACCAGACACTGGACGGTAGTTATAACTCTATAGCAATGAAGGTCTGTAAATTTATAAGAGACTATGAAATAATACCCTTGTAAACTCTACATTTGCCAAAATTAAAGCAATGGTTTGAAAACTTACTTTTCATTCATAAAAAACATTAGACTTGAATCTCGCAGTTACAAACCCCTTCACCTTATTCAACAGACATCTAGTGGTCTGCGGACCCCAGTTTTTAAACCGCTGATCTAATATCTCAAGCCTTTTTTTTTTTTTTTGAGCCCCCACACACCAATGAGTAAGTTTTCTATGATTTGTAATAATTAAAGAAATGTTAGTGATAGTCAGTTGGTGGCATATTATATGCTAGTTCTTCTAAATTCCTATTATCCAGAAACCAATTTTCTCCTCTTCGTATCACTGGTATTGTAAACCTTCACAGAATTGGAAACTGCAATGAAAGACCATCTTTTAGGAACACGAAAAATGAGTTGCTATCAACATCACACTAATCACTACTCTACAACGAAGCAGGATTGTATTGTGAAAGCACGATTTCTCATGTTTTATTGCATTCTCTGCTTCTCTCGTGTATTTTCATTTTTGACACTTTTCATTGACTCTGACGTAACTAGAGAGGCATCTCTTCTCAATTAACCTGTCAGCAGTTCCAAGAAACCAAGTATTGTCATGGTGACATAGTGCTGTTGAGTTTTGATTTGATATGTGTGTATTTTGAAGATTTTACCTCGATAGAATTGTTGTCCAATTAAAAACCTCCAAGTAATATCTAAATATAACAACACTTATTCTAAAAATATTTATTTTTTTCAAGTTTTTACTCTATATGTGTAAGAATATATTAATCTTCATTTTTTTTTTTTTTCATTATCATATATTTTTGACATAAAATTACTTTTAAGAAATGGTAGGTGTATGTTTTACCTCAAAGTGACTTGTACAACTTTCTTTTATATTTCACATATTTGCGTACTCAGAATCCAATTTTCATTCATACTAAATTATATATAAATGGCTTGTACTAATTTATGAAAATGCCTTTCACTTCAGATTACTTTAAGTAAAAATAAAATAAATCATTCCCTAATCTTATCTGGTTGTATTTCTGAAGCAGCATTTCTCAAATTAAAAATTGATTTTGAAACAATATTAATAATAATTAACTGTTTCAAACTCAAACTACTGGAATACAGAATAGTATTGTTCTGTATACGCTTTTAAAATGGGTTGTCAAAAATGGTGTTATTCGTGATAATAGTTTTATTGATATTATTACAACCATTGTTTTTTTTTTATTTTCTTTTATGTTCATTTTGAAGGATTGTAAATGGGCCAATTTTTCATTCTCTTTACCACTTTCCCTCTCTCTCTTCCTCTGTTTATACCGCTGTTCTAGAATTTTCTTTATTAAGTAATTCCTCTCATCTATGGTGCACCAAAACATTAATAAAAACAAGGCTTTTTCATTTCACTTGAGAATATTTTGTATCATGTCTTGTGTAAGGTTTGATGTGCCAAAGTCCTGTTTATTAGATGATAATTATTAAGAATTTTAATAACTGAAGAGAACAAGAAAAAAAATTAGATGCGTATTAGTGTTGTAGTGAGAATAGATTTAAAATCTAAGGTTATTCATCAATCACTAAGATTCCTTATCGATTTATGAACAGTACCTTTTTCTTAATATAGATTTATTTTCGCCCACAGTTTGCCATAATATATTCAAAACTGATGGATAACTGCAATTATATCATGCTGATAGTTCACTTGTCTGTTTTGTAGCCAGTGATCAATTAAATGAAAACTTAGCACAAATAAATTGGTTTCTTCTCTATCATTACTGATTCTTCTACACCATCTATTTCTTTCAGAGTGCTTTTCTTGTGTTTCTCAAACCAAAATGGCCGCGGGGCCGTATAATTACTCGTACATCTTCAAATATATCATCATTGGTGATATGGGAGTAGGCAAATCATGTCTCTTACACCAGTTCACAGAAAAGAAGTGTGAGTATATATCATTTTTTATTGTATTATTGTTTAGATAATTGTTTGTATTACATGTAGACCAAACTTGAGTGTATATATGTATGTATGCATAACTTTAAGAGTCAAATATCACTCTTTAAAAACTGTTCAAATTAAACTCCCTGATTTTTATGCATTTATTTTATCAATTCTTTGAAAAAATTTTCATATATATATATATATATATATATATATATATATATATATATATATAGATTTATATGCGCACACATTTGTATAAATTTTCTGAAGAATTGATAAAACAGATAGATATATAGAAATCAGATAGTGTTTAATTTGAATTGTTTTTAAAAAGTGATATTTGACTTCAAGAGTTTTTTTTTACCATCCCCAAAAAGTCATTCTTCCTTTTACTCTCAGCCCCTCTATGAATAATACCAAAGTACCCTCTGTTTGCGAAAGAAAGCATTTCCAATCAGTAGCTGATATCTCCCTCTAACTCTTCCCTCCTCTCTATGAATAATATGAAGTCCCTGCTTGTTCTATGATCAAGCAGTTTTCCATTAGCATCCACTGGATTCAGCTGAAAAAGTGGGTTAAAAATATGTCTTTTTAGCCTGGATTTACATTGTTAAATGAACCATAAAACTAAAACATTTTGGGAGGTGATTTTTCAAAAATTAGTTTGCTATAAACTCACTCCAGTGCCCCATGAGTTCACCGGGAAAATTTCATTGGGATATGTGGTGTGGTTTTTGCAGCAGGTTGTCACATAGGAACGTTTGGTGAATTATGAGATTTTTCACATGAAATGAAAATTTAGAAAATTTAATGAATGAAAGAAATTACCCGTTTGTCTCAGAATAGGAAATGTCTGGTTTCAACATGGACATATTCAGAGAAGATATTTTCTCTACTTTGAGTGAAGCTATGTAAATGTAACATAATGCACGCATATAAAAATGAAGACACTCAATTTTACTGCATTTTTATACCTTTTAAATGACTTTGAAATTAAATCTTGAAGCAACTAACTGCCATATTTCTATCCCAATTTTTATTATTTTATGTTCACTACAAAAATCATTATTTACAGAAATCATAAATTCTGAATTTTCTATATTGAAAACTCATTGAATTGTGAGTAATTTTTTTGATAAATTCAACAAGCTTTCATATTCTAGAAACAAAGAATTACGACAATCTTATTTCAAAATTGTAATTTTTTTTCTTTTTCTTTAAATCATAACATTGTGTATCTGAACTTATACACTGTGAACACTGTTCTAATTGCTCTCGCTTCAAGGCTTGATTTTGAGCTAGCTAATTGAAAAAATGAAAGCCATAACACTTGATGGTCTGAAATTTTTATAAATTCCTTAAAAAATTTGAAATATATTTCAACTGATCACATGTAATGGAGTGCATGCTGAAATGCCTTAACTTATATTGACAAATGGTTCATAAGAAGAAAGGTATTATATAGCTCTGTTAAATACAATGAGTTTTAGGTGTGAACAGGAATTAGGAACAACTTACTTTCTCTCTAGAGACCTATTTGGGTTGATGAAACACATTTTAGTACTGAAATTTCTTGTAAATCAGATATAAAGAATAAACCTTCATAATCTAATCCGGTAGGATGAAGGGTTGTGAATTACTGTCACTGGAAGCTTATTTATTATTTCCAATCTATACTGCTTTATATCAAGTTTAGAATGTCAATTACTAAGTTATGATAAAAGTAGTGGAAATTGAGAAGAAAATGACATTCAGAGAAAAAAACACATGCACTGTAAGGGTAGCGTCATCTTGCCCCCCCCCCAATATTACATGTAGAAACAAAACTTATTTACTTTAATACTACATACTACTTATAAAAAAAGAATAGATGAATGAATGAAAAAAAAACCTAAAATCATTAACTTCAAGTAAAAGGCAATTAGCGTCCATACAAAGTTACCCAATAAACATTAATTCACAAAAAGATTGATGTATAACTCCGTAAATCAAGAAAGTAAAAAAAAAAAAAAGGTGGTGGTGGGGACTGCATCAGGGAGATACAAGTTATATTAACACTCCAACCAGAATTGAGAAAAAACAATTGGTCTACTGGTGAAATGACAATTTCTACATTTTTGTTTGAATGTTTGCACTGTCATGTTTTTTTGTTTGTTTTTTTTTTTTTGTTTTTGTTTTTTGTTTTTCCCAAAAAATTCATTAAATTTTTTGCTCATAAAAATGAAATAAGATTTCCACCTTAATTGATTCTTGCAATTGGGGGATCAATATAGAGACGATTCTTAGTGCAATGACCATGAGTTCTATTGTGAGCTCTGATATGTCTACATAAATACATGGGGACTTGATGATTTTTTTTCTTCATTCTAGACATTCATGAAATACTGGTAAAAAGTTAATATTTCTCAATTTGAAATTGATGGTAAAATGTTTTGGTTCTTTAACAGCTGCTTCAACATTTTGACTCAATGACATTTTATTGCTAATAACTTATTCCAAATGTCCACAAAGTGACATTTATAATTTTTGCTTACTTTAATAGTTCATCGCTTCATGATCAAATAATGCTTGTTATATCATTAGATTTCCTTGTCTCTAATTGTTATATCAGAGAATCCTTGTAATTTATGGTTGAGTTCAAACTACTTGTACATCATTGACAATTATTATATCTCTTACCAGATGTTATATTCATATTGTCAGCTGTTATACTTCAAGAGTTGTTGTGCCTTTGGGTGGTACAAATCAATTTTTTGTGTCTATATTATTGTACTTTGGGATCTTTTCCCAAAAATGTAATATATTTTTTATAGTGGTACTCTGAATTGTTGAGATCATTGGTCATTCTAGATATTTAGTCACAACCTTATTGCTGTCAATGGTTTATTTGTAAATCTCATGTGAGCTTATACCATCATATTCCTCATATGACCTAATACCATCATATTCCACATATGACACAATACATTGTATTAGTCAAGTTCTATATTTTTATATACTTTTGACTGTAATGAAGCTAGGTAGTAAGAGGATGACATCAGCAGTGGTGGTAGTTGTAGGGTGGTAACCTGATATTCCAATAGCTCAATGAAGTGAGAAAATTTTGTTAGTCTTTATAGACAGAACAATTTGATTTGCATCTTCTGTAAGCAGTTTTGTTAAAGTATCATCCCTTTGTTGAGAATGTGAAACTTTGACATGAAATTTGCTTTAAAGGTCTACCATTTAGCTATCTAGTTTACAAGTTATTTCGTTATACAAATGCATTTGTTTGTAAATTTTCATTCGGGTTATGGAAAATTCTTTTTAAGAAAAGATATTGTTTGAACCCTAAAGATTCACAAATTAAAAAAAGTGACCACACTTGTTTGATTCAAGTAACCTGCAAGAACCAACGCCTCCAAAATACTTCAATTATAAACATGTTCTTTCTGGTTAATCACCTGTTATTTAAGAACATATCTCTAACTCAGATCTAGATTGAATCCTTACAAGACTCCTGGGACATTTTAATTCGGAGATTAAACAAGTTTGGTCTTGAAAAGGTTAACACAGTTTGTCATTAGGGAATTGATTTGGTGATTATATCAATTGTTCCATATGATATGCTAAAGACATTTTACAGTCTAGTAATACTCATCTCTCAAACATCAATACCTCTTTGACATGCACTATTTTTATGTAATGTTTTAGTAATGCCTACTGCCAGGTAGTTACTACTTCAAGGTAAAGAAGTTATCTGCTTGAGTGTTACTTATAGATGAAATGTATTGATTATAACTTCACCTACCTGGAATCAGTGATTGGCTATTGCAGCTTGCAGTTCTCAGGACAATTTTCACCTTTCAAAAGATTTACAATTTGTTACATAGAGAGATTTTAATCACTTATGAGTTGTTGGTGAATAATTTGAAGCAGGCATGGGCAACTTTCTGAGTATAGTGGGCCACATAAGACATTTTTCATGGATAAAATCTTCATGTGGTGAATATAAAGAGTCTGGTACTAAAAAAGCAATATATATACTGATTTGTAGATCATATTAAAGACAACATACTTAATTCATATTTCAGGCAAAAATATGAATTACAATTATATTGTAGATTATAGTAATTTTGCTATATGAATTATATAATTGATTTTCTGGGAAAAATTATGAGATTTTTTATAAATGCCTAGATTAGCTATAGACCACAAAAAATTTTTGCTTAGGGCTCAATCTGGCCCATGGGTGGTGCATGGTTGCCCACGTGATCTGAAGGAATCTTTCTCTCTCTTAAAATATTACATTCTAACCTACTGCTAATGATTTTTTTATCTTTTAGTTCAAAAAAATGGTAAATGATAAATATTGATGGCCAATATGAATAGTTATTACTAGAATCTGATGTTTGCAAATATTGGTGGAGGGGGCTCAAAATAATCTGTCTGTCTATACAATATCTTCAAAAGTTCTCAATGAATCATGGACATTTTTGTTTTTTTTTTCACCATTATGCATTCGCTTATATCTGTCCATGATATCTCCAAAAGTTCTCAAGAAATTCTAATTAATTTTTTTTTTTTCAATTGAGTTAGTGTACATTGTTGGCAGAAGTATGTGCTCTCTGGTTTAAGATGCCTTAGTGCTAATTCTGTCTCTTAACTACGGCCACATTTTATCAATGTTTAAATATCTGAATGAAAAATTCCTGAAACCATCTTGAAATCTTTTTCTTGCGTTTTTATTATTCAGGTTAATGTTCTCTTAGTGATTTGATGAACTTATATATCTTTATCCTGAAATTCATAGGTTTTCAATATAATTATTTACCTATTGTACTATTGCAACAAACAAATTTTTTAAGCATTCTTTGCATTCTCTTTTCAATATTAGAAACTGTCACCAAAACCATCAAAATAAGTTTCTTCAGTTTTCAAATTAGTCTGGCTGGGTATGTATCATGCATACAGGCCACACCAATGGAGCTAGAGGTTTGACATTTTCAAAATTTACTTTCAATTATGTCAAAAACAAGTTAGTTAGTGTCTACTTGTTCTTTGTTTTTGTTTTTTATTTTTATCTTTTTTAAATTCAGACTTTTTTTTTTTTTTTGTACTGATCCCTACCAAACAAAATCAAGGAGCAACATTCATTGATCACGCTTTTTTCCCTGTGTTATAATATGATTGATCACCCCCAACATGGCATGCTGCCAAAGGAAGTTGTCACATGACAGTGTCTATTGAATGTCTTTTATAGAAGTTGCTTCTCAAAAATAGATTTTTGTGGGTTTAAGGACTACTGAATAAGCTACTCTGATAACAAAATCTCTGTGCTCCTTATAAAAGAGGACTATTTCGGTAGTTATCATTTCATTTGATCCTTCAGTTTGGTATGTTATTCCATAGATTATTCAGTTTACTAACCCCATCTTTGTTGTTTTGATCCTATTTCAGCAGATACTGGTCCAAATAATCCGTACAATTATGATACTTCAAATCAAAGATTCAGAAAGTATGAAGAATTAGATATGCATGATAATTTTCAGTGTTAGTTCTGTTGACTAAATAAACTATCCTGTGTTTTTGCTTCTGTTTTTTTTATAATAATTTCTTTGGACTTCATCAATTCTTGAAACACTTTTTTTAAGGAACCAATTAGAACCAAAAACCCACATTTTTCTCCAAATAGAATTTCAAAAACTGTTTCTCTGACAAAAGGAAGCCATATATATTTAAAACTTGCTCTGAAATTAATGGAATACATTTTAGTTATATCACCATCCGTATTTTGTTAGTATATATGAATCTCTCATAAAAACTGAGAAACATTCAGACTTTTTTTTATTTTATTTTTTCGACAAAGCCAGATAGTAAAGAAGTTCTGGTACATGTGGGTTTTTTCTAAATAACCCATTATCAGATCTAATATGCCTCCAAAGATAATTTTGCCTACATGAAAGTAAATGAATTGATTTTTACACTTCCTCTCTGTCTTTTAACAAAGAAACACTTGATCAATTTGTCTGGTGGTTAACATTCACAATTTCTAGCCTTTCCTCTTTTAGCCTTGTCCAATGACAAGCTACTGAATAGATTAAATTTTTATTATGTCAAGAAATGAAATTTAAAAAAAAAAATACAAACTTTTGTACTTCTACATAATTGAGTTAGGCTTAATTCATTTTCTCTATTTTCTGTCCATTGTGAATATATTAGAATATTTTTTCTATTTTGTAGTTATGGCAGATTGCCCACATACCATTGGAGTAGAGTTTGGAACAAGGTGAGTTGTATGTGTGTGTGTAATTCTTTTTGCAACTGATATAAAATTTCAAATTTGATTTCAAATTCTAAAAAGATAGTTTAAATGATCTTGAAGTATATTAATTGTTCAAGCATATTGACTGTGAAAGGAAATTTTCCCTATTTACAGTTTATTACACTATTAATTTAAGCCTGTAGGTTCTCATTTTCCACTCTGAACTCTTCATCACTTATTTGAAAATATTAACTTTTTAGAAATTGACTCTAAATCCCTATTGCCTAAAGTGCCCTATCATAAATCCTGGATGATTTAGACCATAATCTCAGCCTTGATAAAGATTTTCTTTATTTGAAAAAGTTGTTGAGGGTAATGTGTGAGCAATGCAGAGTAGTGTAACTTGGCCAAGGCTGCTTATGTTCACTTTGTGCTTATGCCCTTGGGAAAGGCACAAATCCACTTCTCCCCCAAGCTATAGGTAAATAGCAGGGTATTGAAGCCTTCTAGCAGTTTAAGGCAGACCATCAAAGAAAAGGTTATTGACAATAAAAACCAAGCCTGGATGAGCTGTGCATAGGGCAAACTGAGCCTTCTAGCCTTTGTTGGCAACCAGCCTATTAGAAGTTCACCTCTGATTTTAAACCAGGGTCTTCCAGTTGTGATATCTCATTATATCACTTGGAAAATGATCTTGAAGGCCAAGAGAATGGGATCGTGCTATTTTGAAAATATACATGCACAGGTTGCTGTGCACAGCAAAACCACAAATATTGTCAGAAGGATGGTCGCCCAACAATAATTCATGGAGAAAATTGAGCTGTGAGCTTGAATTTGACTTACCGTATATGCCAGTATATAAGTTGACTCCAAAGCAAAGGTTTAGTCTAAAATTTGTTGGATCAGTTGTCTCTCAAACAGAAGGCAGCACTGTGTCCATGAAACTGTCAAATTCATAGGGTCTGAACAGACTAATATGATCCATCAGGGAAAATCTTTGTGCCTAAAATGACTACTTATACCCCTGTATATTTGTTAATGAATTGGATTTTAAAACTGAGCTGCAGAATATTTAAATTTTTGAAATAAAATTGAACCTCCACCTTCCTCTTGTAGACTTTTATTTGTAGGGACACTTCTCAATTCTGACCCTTATATTACTTGAATGTAGAAACTTACTCTTATGGAACTGGAATGTGTCTATAAGACAAAGAAAAGATATCACATCTTTACCAGTTGAACTATGACTCACATCCTTTTTAGTTAATTCTTGTTCACTCTTAATGTGCATTCAAAATTCAGATTTATTTTTTAAATTTGCCATTTGAAATTGATTTATTAGTACTCACAACATGTATCTGGTCCTAATATTTTGTTACTCTCTTAACTACATTTATTCTTGCAGTGTTCTACTTTCTAAGCTTCTACTCTATAATTATAGAAAATGTTACTATTAGTGCTAGCAAACAATATAACTCTCTGATGTAGTCACCTTCACTCTTGTTTTGTTTATCCTACAATGGTCTAATAAATCTCATTTTAAAACAGTCTGTCCCTTATACAAAAGCTCTCAGTACAATCCCCACCAAATGACATGAAACTAATTTGTTTCAACTAAAATGAGTCCTCATATGAATCCATTTTATAGCTGAAAAAGTTTTGGCTTTTATTGCTGAAAAACCATCTATCAGATTTGCATTTTTAATAATGAAAATCTGTTGACCTACACAACAAAAGATCTTTTTTTAAAAAAATGGATTGCAGTACTTTATCATCATTTACAAAATGACTATTGTAGAATTAGACCCTATGGAAATTAGTTCATATTTAGTATGAATAGGCTCATACTTCTTTAATTTTACTATGAGTTATAAATAAATCCTCTAAGGAAAAAGGATGTTAGTTATTTGCTCAAAAACTGTGTTTTTATTTTCTTAGTTATTCTGGTGAAGTCAGCTTTCACTTCTCTGCTCCTGTTAATCAAGGGTATTTATGGTTATTCATAAGATAAGACTTGTCTTATCAGTTTGACCTTTTAAAATTGAAACATAATTTATCCTTTATATGAAGTTATTGTAGTGTGACTAAGCTTAGGAAAATGTATCAGCAGTCAACTCTAACCTTAATAGTCTATTTTCTATTCAGAGCAGGATGGACAAGTGCACAGTATATGCTTGTGTGTTTGTTTGTTTTGTTTTTGTTTTTTCTTCTGTCTCTCTTCTTTTGCCAAACCTGGAAGTATTGGCAGAAATAACATGCAAACTGCTACCTGTAATAAACATAATGTATGTTCAAATACTTATAGGTCATGTTTTTATTTAAGCAGGAAATACTTATATTTATGTTTATAGGTCTCGATGAATATCTAACTTTGCAAATGGCAACCAGACACTAAAATTTTCTATGAAATAGAATAAACTTTTATCAACAATGACAACGAAAAACAGTTACAAAAAATTACTAGTGAATTTCACTAAGAAAGATATTGTGTGTAAAGAAGAAAAAAAAATAAAATTTCTAAAAATTTCATTTAATAGAACATTTCTCTGTTCAGATACCACTTTAAAACTAACAAACCAAACTTACTTTATGAAAATATTAAGTTTCAATAAGATAACTGTAAATTTCCTTTAATGTTCTTCCTACAATAAAGGTTAATGAAACGTTAGTTTGGTGTTGGTCCAAAAGAATAAATCCCAAATTTTATACACATTCAAAGGTGGATCCATAAGTTATTAGGTGAATTTTGTTTGTTTTATATGATAAATGAAGAAGTGTTGGGTTAAAGAAGGAGATTATCGAAAAATATTTGTTAAAAAAAAAATGGTCTTTTCATTATTGGGTTATGGACATTGGTGTACATTCACACACATATATATATATATATATATATATATATATATATATATATATTTATATTTATATATATATACACACACACACATTTGCGACATTTTAATTAGTATTTATAAATATGAAAAAGTTATCTGCAGTACTTTTCATGCAGGTTTATTGTGAACCAGAAAGCCGTTTTTACTTGTGTAAATTTTCCTCCGTACAAAATGACTGTTACCACAAACTCAATTGAACAATCTACTTTGTATGTTCAATTAACAATTCAGAACTTATAGTAGTTTTGAATTGAAAAGAAAAGTTTAATGTTTCATTAATAGTCAGTTGGTTATATATCTACTCAGGCTTAATCCTGTTTTGTACATAAAATTTTCAATTTTTTAAAATATGTAGGTTAATTACCCTCGTCAAAGAAGTTGGAGAGATATATTTATTACCCTGTGCCTATCTTCCTATACAATATCACCCAAAGTTCTCAATGAATTCCAATGAAATTCCCTGGAAGGATGGGCCATAGGCTAAAGGAAATGATTAAATTTTGGGGTGGATCTTGTAATTTCTTTTTAGTGAGTTTGTAAAAGGCTCTACAATGCAATTGTGGATGCATGATTACATTATCCAACTTGCATAACTTAGATTTTTAGCTGATATATAACAGTTTGCTCTCATTTATTAATATACATCGAATAAAACAATTCAATTCATCTCATTAACACTAAGTTTTTGAAGTAATAATTAAATAAAACTTACTATTGTAAGTTTATGTAGCAGAGGCAAACAATTTCTGGATGAAAAATGTTTGAGGCAGATCTCTCCTAACATATTATTTTGAACCTATACAAAACAAGATTATTGTCAGAACTTTGTTGATTTGATAGCATATATTAGTAACTATTTATCTTCAGGAATTATTTTGAGTTCAAGTGATAGCTATTTTGACTGTCAATTCTTTCTCAGAAACTTGAATAAGGCTAAAAGAAAGAAATTTGATGGTAAATACTTATATGAGAACTTAATTCCTCTGGAAAGTCATAAGATCTGCTATACAACAGAAGCAGGTTATAAAAATACTAATTCCTCCTTTTGGTGAGAATCTTACCCTTTTTATGTCATTTTAATTGTAAATACTTGTCTAATATTTAATTTGATGGTTTGATGAATTCCTTTTCAGAATAATTGAAGTTGCTGGCCAGAAAATCAAGCTACAAATCTGGGATACAGCTGGACAGGAACGATTCCGAGCAGTGACCCGGAGTTACTACCGTGGAGCTGCTGGAGCCCTTATGGTCTATGATATCACAAGGTAAAATAATAGCTACTTTTACTACAGTGCTTAGAAATGAGCCATCTTTGATAAAATGCATTCAATTATCTCACAGGAGTATAAAATACTGAACTGATTTTGTCAAATATGATATCCTGGCTAGCGATTGATTTTTTAGCGCTATTTTTTTTTTAGATATATGGTTTCTACAAAACGTGATTGCAATTACTTCTATGTACTGAGGACTCAGAACTAACAAACCTTTAGGCTTTGCCAAGAGCTTAAATCTTCCATTTGCTATTAAAATTCTGCGCAAGACTAACCATTAATTTCCATGAGTTAAGCCATTGTTTCAGAGGAGGCAAAATATTGTTTGTGGGATTTTTTTCAGTAATCCTTGTAATAAGAAAGATGAGGAAACTGGTAGTTTTTTTAAAAAATTCAGTTTTGTTTTCTGTAGTTATTTTGATTCCAATAATGAACACTCTTACAATTCATGATTGCCTATTGATGCAAGTAATGTAAAGATGCGTAGAAGTAAGATTGTTTTCAGAGAACATGATTATTTTCGCACATATACATCTGTACATGCTTCTAAGTATATAAACTGCAGACTGGCTAGCAATTAGCTAAAACAATGTTTTAAAGATTTTTTTGCATAGTTTATATTTGAGTAGATGTAAAGAAACTTCTCATTCTGAATTACTCAAGCAAATACTTATTTTGGCAGATAAGATGACTGAGGTATCAAAATAAAGGGAGTTGTCATATAAGCACTTTACAATAACAGTGACCCTAAAATTCTATTCAAAGTACCACTTGATAGGTTCCATAAGCTGCTCTGACCTCATCCTATGGAAAAATTTAAGCTACCAGGATATTAACTATTTGGCTTACAAATATACAGGCACAACATTAATGTTACCAGTAATGTTGAACAGCCCACTTAGAATGGTGGTCAAGCTCTAGAGGGGAGAAAATGTGCTAGTCTGACTATGTTTGTCACCACTTTTCCATTGGTCACTATTGGTCTTCAGAGTCCTCCACTCATTAGATGTATTAATCCTAAAATCCTCTGCTACTAGATTGCAAGTACAAAAACCCTAACCTCAAAATCCCGAACAGTCTTTGGAATGCTTAGCAAGCTGAGATCTTCAATCTTAAGAAAAGCCGCTATATTGTAGACCATTTTTATTTCACACCAAAATTTATTTTACTCCAAAATTTCAAAAGGTATTGCTATTAGTTGATATCTTCTTTGGAAACTTGATTTTGGTTATAATTCCAAGAAAATAGCCTGAAGTCAGTAATCTTAAGACGAAAAAAAAAACTTTTGCATTTGGGTTTCAGACTGTGGGTTGTGTCAACATTTTACTGATTGATGAGTGTGTCATCAGAAAAATCAAAGTCTTTATCAAAAATCTTTCAAAAATAGAATTGAGTTCAAAGAATTTTGATTCAAAGAGAATTGGTTGATCTGATGATTGACTGAATTATGGTTTAATATTGCTCACTTTTTACTGGAATTTTTTATATCTGTTTACTGAGTGTGTTGTTTACCAGTGCAGACAGTTCAAAGGTCATATAACACGTTTTGTATGTGAAAAACCTTCATTGAAAAACCATTCAATGGTCTACATTTGCAATTTACCTTATCATATACCTTATTTGTCCTCTCAGATGTTCTAATGGTTAGCATTTACTACTTTCATGGGACAACATTCCTTCAGCTGTAGGTAAAATAGCTGGGTAGATAGGGCTCTCTAGCCCAGGAGATGGCAACCAGTCTAGAAGAAGGATCAAACTTAGGAGTAGAGCCCCCTCTATGGCAGTTTGACACCCAATTTGGTATCCTTCTGGCAGCTCCTGCAGTTTAGCTGGTCTGACTCTCTCCTTTCCTCTGGATTTCATCAGCAAGACTAAGAAGGGGATTCTGATAACTGGGCGTCCCAGGATCTTTATACGCTTCGTTCAGGCATACGCCCTCAGAGGGTCATTCTGATACCAAAAATCAAATGATTTATGGGTAATACATTAAGGTATTACTATATTATAGTTAATATATTGAAGTAATTAATTCTTTGTATTGGTATATCACTGTCTCCGTTGTTTGGTGCTCACTGACCTAAATTTCACCACAGATGGTCTGGTAGTCATTTTATACTACCAATATTAGCAAAAATCATGCAATTGGGGGTTTTGTCTTATCTGAAAGTTGCTTTATCCACCAAAGTACACAGCAGTTGCTTCAAAAATAATGTTCCTATTTTATTTTCTTCATTGATTGATTTTTTTTATAGTGTAACTACTTGTTAATTCACCAAAGGAAGTGATTCCCATTCAAAATCAAAACTTATAATTCAAGATTTAGTTTTTTTTTGTTGTGCCTATTTGAGTGAAGGTCTGTTAAATTACAGAAAAAAGGACTTGGGAGGAAATTGTTCTTGCCTAATGTTCACTTATTCTCTCACATAGTATTGGATAAAATTAAATTTATTGAACAAAATAACGTGTAAAGATATTGGGTTACTAACTTGATTTATGTACGTACCAGACTAATAGTTTAAAATTGTATTTTGAAGACTACTGCTCAATCCAATTTATTCAAGACCCATAACTGTCCATATCAAGCTTCATGGACAGCCCCCTAGTCATAATGCCAGCACATTGGAAGTGGTATAATGTTTGAATCATTCTTTTTTTCTTTTTAATTAAATGTCCATTCTATATATCTGCATATTTAGTAGATTTAATTGCCTAAAACTTTTGTAATTAGGACTTTATTTCTGGTGATTTGATTTTGACATTAGTATTGATAATTTTAATGGAAGGAATCAATTTCAATAAATGACTACAAATGAATTCTGTTTGTGCTCCAATTGCTTTTTATGAAATCCAAAATGACTTCCAGATATCAGAACATGCTGACATAAATGTTTATTTTTCAGGAGAAGCACATACAACCATTTAAGCAGCTGGCTTACAGATGCAAGGAATTTAACAAATCCTAATACGGTATGTGTACATTCATTATGCAAAAATGCTACTTGGCTCCTTCATCGATACGTGAACTATAATACAGTTTTGAGAAATTTTGAACATAAGTTATTGTAAATTTCATTGTATAAGATTATGTTATGATTTATGTCTTGGTATCTGGATATTTATGTGTATATCTTATTTAGGTTTGCAAAAGATCATGAAAAAGTTATCTTGTTCACCATTTATACGAACAAAGGTTGTGATGTTTAACTCGGTATGGCTGAAGATATGACAATGTACCAATAAACCATATAGAGATGATATTGCTACCGCTGCCTAAAATGAAATCATCATAGCCTAATTGCTTCATTTTTGTCTCAATATCCCCACTCTGTACGCTTATCTATCATCCCAGACTTTACTAACTCACCTACACTACCCTGACTCTTTGGTCAGTGATATAAGGTTACATAGATCTCTGCATCAGCTTGGCAAAATCATAGGTGCTGACACCAACTGAGTGACTGACTGACTGGCATCATTAGTTTTATACAGGAATGGATGTTGCAGAACCAGTAGGACAAAAAAGGGTGTAGTTTTTTGTTTGTTTTTTTTTTTCAATGAAAAGTCAAGCTGGGTACTATCTATCTGTCTCTCTATCTCTCATTCCGTCCAAGCCTTTTCACAACTGCGTACAACATAATAATGTTATGTCAAAGTGATGGCAAAAAAAATTTGTCCGTTTCACAATGGATGATTACTGTAAATCAACCCCCTCCCCACCTAAAAAGAAACAAGATAAATTTCTGAAAATGAAGAATCCATTTTCTGGAGGTGGCATCTGGACTACACTTGTAAATTTTCATGGTTCTATGCAGAAAAATATGATGAGGAGCATCATACACACCCAAATGGACAGGGGAGAAACCTAGCCACCATGTTTTTTGTTGTTTTGTCATGTCAGTGATTGTGGCTACAATGATTTAATATATTCAGGCTAATTGCTTTTACAATTTTTACTGGATATTTTATATCCAGGCCTCTGATCAAACTTCTTTTTTGGTCAGTTCTCTTCTCATATCGGATATTGACTCTATTGATTGCCAATAGTTTATCTGTTAAATACCATCAGCCATGTGTGCAATGTTTGTTGAAGACAACAGGTGTACAATATTTTTTATAAAAATATATTAGGTTGTTACTTATGAAATGTCACTTTTAGATGCTCTAGCATCCATAGCAGCAATCCCTGACTGATCAACATACGAAATGCCTGGCATCTCCACGAATCTGATGTCACTCAAGTGACATTTTATTATTACATTATCAGAACACAGAATTCTATTTCACTCCATCGGAATACAAGCATATATAAATTGCATGAATGAAATTTCATTTTACTACACTATTAGCATTAAATGAAGGTTCTTTCAGAGGAAAGGCCTTTTAAAGGTGGGAACTTGGAGAGGAATGGGCTTTTAGAGGCACTAGAGATTGAACAAACGCATCTACGATATGACTTCCAGGCTTATTTCTAACAATAATATGATGGATAATATAAATGACAAAAAAAACGTAAATATTTAAATGGAATGTGACCCCTTTAAAGCATGAACCCTTTTCCAACAATCTTCTAATGATGATATGCCATCTTTTATAAAAATTCTGTGGTCACAAGTTCAGTAAAAGCACAAATTATGAAAATTATGTAAAACACAAGTTATGACTTCTCTATTATTGAACCTTTTATCTTGGATATGAAGTTCTAAATGTGGAAGTGTTAGATGAATATGGATGATGCTGCAAGACTTTATCTCCAAATTCTCTAAGCTTAGTTGAGTTGAGTGAAGTCAGTTGAGTGGAGTGGGGTCAGGCACTATCATGGAGAATTTCATTCACTTCAGATGAGACCAATTTTTCTAATCTTTCGACTTTTTCTATTGTCTAGAGATTACATGATATTGTCTATATAAGTCCCAAAGTCTTCAATACTGTCAATAATTCATCATTAAGGGGTTTTGGCCTCTCTCAAGGTTTATTATTGTTGTCCATATTTCCCAGCCTAAATTTATTTAGCTAATGCTGAACAGTTTGAGCTGTAATAGTGTTCACTCCCAATTCTTTGTTGACATAATCAGCAGCTTGAGCAACATGTGAAATTGTACTTGAAAATTGGTCTAAATTCTTAGGTAGAAATCATTGATGTTAAAGGTAAAAAACAAAACAATAATTATAAATTACATCTCTGTTTACATTGAATCTGCTAACAAATACAATTACTTGAGTTCATCTTTTTTCACTTATTGCATATTACATGATATTAGAAAAAACTACATTCCATATGTAACAACCTAATATCATAGCATTTCTCTACTTGATAATATAATGATTTTCTCCAAGTCCAGGTTAATCTACAGATTAATAACACATCAACATCTTTTTTTAAATGATTTCATTTTTTTACAATTTAGCATTGACATTTATGACATTAATGGATGCTTGTTCTCTGTTTTAGGTTATATTTTTGATTGGCAATAAATCAGATTTAGAAGGACAAAGAGATGTGACGTATGAGGAAGCCAAACAGTTTGCAGAAGAAAATGGTGGGTTTTTTACTGTTTCAATTCAAAAGCTAAGCTACTTTTCTTGCATTAAAATATTAGATGAACTGTTTGATAATTTTTCTCTTCACAAATACAACTCCTAAATGAAACTACATAAAATTTTGAGATTTTTCCAAATCCTGTTTTATCAGTACTTAAAAGAATTCTCTAAATCTCCTCAAGTTGTTGCACAAAAAAATTAAATTAATTATCAATGGTGAATTATTCTAACAGGCAGGAAATTTAAATATAGGTTCTGCTCTTCTGTAAGTATTATTGTCAAAACGAGTATGTGATTATTTGCACCATAATTACCGATTGTAAATTCATAATTATATTGAGGATGCTATACTGCTTGTACCAAAAAGAGATGGATATGAACATGATTCTACAGAAGCTGAACTCAACCTCTCTAAAGTTTTCTGCTGACTAATTTGTATAATGTGCCTCTTCTAAGCCTTACAATAGTAGATGACAGCCAAAACGTTGGCCAATGTACATTCCTTGATTTCTTCATTTGAGAAATGCAAATGAAAAGCTTTGTACAATTACAAGCATCTATAATCTTGGCGCTACAGAGGAATAACAAAACCTGTCTTTCATGACCTCAGCCTTTCACCTACAATCCACTTGAGGGAAAATATCTTTTGTTTTCTCCATAGATTTGCAGCCAGTAACAACTATCCATTAATTGTTCTTCATCAACTGTTTTTTCTCTTCAATCACTATATCTTATTTATGGCCAAATCAGGCTGGCACATTTTGCCTAATATAAGTTGAATTTTTATTCTAATTGATAACTATAATTATGTAAAGACTTTTATATAACTCAACTGATTTCAATGAAATTAGTGTTATCTTGAAGAGATGTTTTATTGTGGGTAACTTTTTCAATTACACTGACTCACAAAAATTGCTTTGAAAAAAGTTAGATACAGATTTTTAGGAAATTTTTACTTCAAATTTGATATAACATAATGTACGCCTGAACAATTGAAGTGAATTACACCAAACTTCTTGTGTACATATGATTTGGCCATGCAAATATTTTTTTTCCTAAATACAAAAACATGGATTCCCAATCTGTGAACATATAACAAGTCTTAGTGTTGGAAATGATTAAGTTTTCAAGAGTCAAACACTAATGATATATACACAGAAATAAATTATTTCAATTAATGTGTCTATTTGATGCAGTTGATTTATTTTTCTATTTTGTAATTGTGAAATTGGTGCTTCAAAATTCACCCTGAAATCACTTTCTTTCTTTTTTAAACACTAGTAAATATAGTTGAAGATGTCATGTGTACATATCAATATTAAAGAAAACAGAACCTGTAAGAAAATGTGTACTTGTGCAATAATGCTGATATAATTGTAAAAATTTGAAAAACAAAAATACCAGCTTTTTCATCTCATTGGACTGTTACTGTAAGCATTTTATACAATTGCAAACATAGCAAATACTATTGCGAACCCCTTTCTATAATTTTAGAGAATTTCCTTAGTCTTCACTGCTATTTTGTCTTGATGTAATTCATGATTGATCTTTTTTTTGGCTGCCTAATTCCTTTCCTCATGTTGACTTTTTAAGCCTTGGGGATAGTTGCACAATTTGAATTAAATTGATTGTCCAGTGGACACAATTTATAAGTGTCTTTCTCTCTTTATAACTGAAGATTTAATTGTGTTAATTTATTTGTAAGGATCATAATGTACTAAAATGAAGCTTACCTTTGGTTTATTAAGAACTCTGTTAGATATGCCCATTCACATTTCTTGGATGCATTTTTGTGCTTGCAATTACATGCACAAGGTCAGTCTTTAGAATAATATGCTAACTTGCATTGAATCCTTCCTAATATTTACCATTTGAATAACACTTGATTATTTCATGTTTGTCAAATTTCAGGTTTAATGTTTCTTGAATGCAGTGCTAAAACGTAAGTAGATAATCTTGCTTTTCCATAATTTATCCTTCTAATTTGATGTAAGCAAAATCTATATCCAAACTTGCACTCTTGTCAATGTTTTTCGGCCTATCCCATCCTCCGACCCAAACATTGTTGGTATCAATATCTGTAGGTTTTCAATGCAATAGTCATACCAATTCATTATTTCTCATTTGTGTATCATCATGATCAAAATAATTGATTTCTTTTTTCTATCTTATTTAAAACATTCACTTATATTATAAAATCATTAAAACAATCTATTCATGGTACTTTTCATTTAAAAAGCAACATGTCATAAAAAACATAGCTGTGATCTTGGACTACTTGTAATTGACAACAAAACTAATTGAATAGAATCAAAAATAATGGAACTCTTTAAATTAAATGGAGAAAAAAATTTTAAACTCACCTTATTTTCTAAGGGAGATAATTTTGATCAGATGTTATTTCCCTTGAGAATGACATTTTAATGAATTTAAGAGTTAAATTGTTCAATAATTTTTGATTTTATTGCTTGAAAAATGTGCCGAATAACCCTGTTTGGACCATATTCATAATTCATGATGAAAATTGAGTTAGAATATCTTGCATCATCACAACTTTAAGCAAGACCACTTATACATACCAATTAGCATATTTCTCCAATGCTGTAGTTTTTGAATTTCATTTGCATTAATAATGATCACAATCTGGTGTTAGGACTTGTTTCTATGATTACATTGTTCAATATGAAATTGAATATCGATTTTCTTTTTTACTCAATATTTTTTACTGATCTCATGAAGATGATAATTCAATTTTTTTAAAAAATACATTATTCAGTAATAATTTCACTTTTATTCCATTAATTTTTACTACATTTCAAGGCAAATATGAAAAGCCTTTCAATTCATAATTTTCACATTTTATACCTGTATGAGTTCAAGATGGGCCACAATAGAGCTGAAACTTGGATACAATACAATTAGAGTAAGAATAAGGTATTGACTGAATAAAATCTTTATTATGAAGCTGAAACAACCAGCAAAACCTGTCATTCCTGGAAGATGATGCTGAGTTGAACTGATGTTGTTAGATATTTCATATCTTTCTTCAATGCTCCAACTATTAAAGCACATAGATTTGTAAACCAGTGCAAAATGTGGCATTCCAATAGCTTCCAATTTGGTGAATAGAAAGGTTGTCATTTTCATGCATAACATCTATAATGTTACAAAAATGGCTTCTGAATTTTGTTTGCACTATTGAACTCCTCTGTGTTCTTGGTATTGTTACCACATTTTCAGTCGCTTCCTTTTTCAGCCTTCATCAGATGTATAATCCATAAGAATAGCTAATTTTTTCAGAAAAGGGCAAATGAAAAATGATCACAATATACTGACCATATCAGTTCATTTTAGCAATCATAGATACTGTCTAAACCATTACAGCTGACCATGTACCCAGGCGAGTTTTATCTACATCGGGCAGTTCACTAACATCTTTTGCTGACCAAAGAAAACCAAAGTTTCAGGTACATGGATGGTCATAATGATTTTGTCTGTATGTAACATGGCGAAAATGAACTGATCCTGGTGGTATATTGGTGATTTTTCTTCTTTTTTTTCTTTTTTAATGTTCTGAAGAATGGATTGAAAAAAATTGGTTGGAATGTTGTGACTCATATTGAAAATATAGACAATGACATTACTCAAGTGGAATCAGTTGATGATAGATTTTGTTACCCCCTGCCTATTCACCTGACCTCTCTCCCTTGATTTACTTTTTTTCCTCTCTTGAGCATCTAAAATATCCAAAATCAAAATCTTCTTCAATCAAGAAACCATCAGTTGGTTTTACAAACAAAGAATTGTTTAGAAAGGGAATTGACAGTTTGTCAAGTCGAAATAAATATGTTGAGGCCAAGGGCAGATATTTCAACTGAATAAATCTTTTTTTTTTTCTATGAATTTTTTCAACTTTAAATAAAATGGCAATTTCTTGTTGAGTAACTTGATGTGAATAATTCTTATTAGAGAATTTTTACACAATATTGTAAATTTCAATTTTTGTGCAATTGATTGGATCATTAGAATTCATTATTATCTCTTCACAACTCTGTGGCAATTAGCAAACTGTTTGAATTAACATAAAAGGGATTTTCCTTTTCTTTGTAACAAATGAACAAGGATTGATACTTATACATACGTGTAAAAAGATTCTTTGCTTTGAGGTAACTCTAAGTTTCATGTCAGTGCAATTGTCAGACCATCATATATATATTAGTTTGGGTTTTCTCTTTCTTGATCTTGTGAAAAATCAGTGATATAGATGAATGCTTTTTTTAAATATTATGGATAGAGCAATATTTTCTATGTTATATTTTTTATCTTTCTAATGTGCGTTCAGTTGGCAGTCGATAAGGGTTTTACCTCCGCAATTTCTGAAATGGAAATTTAAAAGCATCCATGTTTCATTAAAAAGATGATCATCTGTCTAACAACCTGTAAATATCATTGGTAGTTAATCATTCTTGTTCAAGTCTTGAATTATTACAAAAGAAAGACCTAAAATTAGAATTGATGCCTACACAAGATGCAATTTTTTTTTTTTTTTTTTTTTTTTTCAAAATATCTTGGTACATACTGTTTATCAATCTGTCTTTTTTTTTTTTCCATTAATCTTCTTCCAGCGGAGAAAATGTAGAAGATGCATTTCTTGACACAGCTAAAAAAATTTACCAAAATATTCAAGATGGAAGGTAAGTAAATAGCTGAGAACCAAATTAAATGATACATAGTAATTAGTATATTATAATTTTTAGTGTACATTTAATGCATTATGTCATTTAATTACACACAAGGGAATATCTTAGAAAGGCAAGCCTATCTCAGCCAGCAATATTTTTACCATCTTTAGACCTTCAAATTTTTTCTGCAAGCCTTGTATTTTTATTTTGGGCTTTAGCTCATATTTCAAGAATCTTTCAGTTTTTCTTCAATATTAGGCTTTAGATATAAGAATGTGAATCTCTTGGACACTAAGGAATCTATTTGGAATGAAGTTAAAAACCCATTTAGGTGGGAATTGTATTGTAAAGAGTAAATGTTCAAATTTTCAGCCCTTTAGCTCCATTGGTACAGCTTTTATGTGCAATATATAGCCAGTCAGACTCATTTAGAGACTAGAGAAACCTATGTTGACAGTTTCTAATAATTTGAAGCTCTGCCAAATGAGACCAGTTTATATCCGAGTTCAAAGTTGAAATAATTCAGCTGACTATCACTGACTGAACTTTGTGCAAAAGAAAGACAATTCTAATCTAACTAGCTTTATCAAATGCCCCCATTGAAATAATTCATTGCAATTTTATAAAATATCCTTTGCTTTCTTTATCAATCTTTTTATTGCTAATTCCTATTGTAAGAATGCTGGCACTTATGTATGATCTTCCTCTCATCAGTAAGAGGTGATAAAAAGATGGCCTTGTATTAATACTTGAAGAAATTGTCTATTCTTAGGAAATTAATTTCAAAGTCCTAAAACGTTTTTTTAAACCTAAAACTTTTGAACTATTCATGAATGCAGTGTAAATGATGAACTTCTCAAAATCTTTATCTAAATTTATTCCCCTATTCAATTCTCATTTTGTCTTGAATTTGTTTGGTCAGTTGATTACAATATTCTTTCAATTCTTTCAGTCTGGACCTGAATGCCGCTGAGTCTGGAGTCCAGCATAAACCGTCTGCTCCTCGTAATGCACTCAACACAGACCAAGCACCCAGTAAAGAGGGCTGTGGCTGCTAGCCTTACTTGTAAACACATGGGATCAGCATCGCGATGACACGACTGGATGATAATGACAAAGACGACAATGACGATGACGAAAACCACTGGCGAGAAGAGGAAAAAATAAATATTGAGAGAAAGAAAAACAAAAGAAAAACCATTCCAATCTCTGCAAGTTTCTTTGCAGATGTTCCCAAATATTGTGGATAGGAGGTGCTACAAAGCTACACAACACGATTCATTAGCACAAATAATTAAGCCATAACAAAAAACGATAATTGTAGGAAACTGCTCACTCACATATACACACTAGCCATGCATCCAAATAGTTGATACATTCATATACACACGCACACACACACACTCTTAGGCCACTGCTGTTTGTGCCATCTTCATGGAAATGCATGGCCAGGCATCACTTTTTTTCCCCCCCTCCCAAGTTTATGAAAAAATGGTTGGTCAGTAGCACCTGCTGGTAATTTGCATATCAAGTCTTTCCGGAACGCCCTAACTTAGCTCTCAACCTGCTGCCGTTTTGTAGATGACCAGCCAAATTAGGTGTCACATCTCCTCATTTGCTAAACATTCTTGTAGGAAACTTTTTTTTATAGTGATGGCTCTTGTGATCTATCCACGATATTTGGGTTTCCACTGGCATATTAACATTATAATGGAACAAAACAAGCCAACATTTTTTATTAAAAACTATTACTATAATTATTATTATTACTATAACAATAAAAATAAGAATAATATTGATAATAATAGCAATGATGTTGATACCATTTCTTGCTAAGCAGACTCTAAAAAGAAAATTTTGTAGTTCATTATGACGACTGTGATTTAATTTCCGATGCTATATACCATCCCAGTGTGTGTGTGTAGCATTGTAATGTGTATTCAAGGGTTGGAAATCTTGTCCAGCTGTACGCTCTGTCTAAACTGACCACCATCTGAAAGGACAGTGCAGCCACCCCGACAAGCTGACCGCATTTGAAATGTATGCATTGACATTCCTTTGTAGGTGTTTTATTCTGCATTTCTGAGGTCATTTTTTTTTTTTTTTTTTAAATTGTCCTTGTGTTTTGTTTTTTGTTTTGTTTTCTTTTTTCTTTTTTTTTTCTAAATTTAAAAAAAAAAAATTTATTATTCTGTGTTTGGCCCAAAGAAGTGTTATTGTCCAGTTTTGTACTAGGGATTACTAAGGAAGAAAATAAATAATGTAAATCACTTTTTTTGTGAATACACTCAAATCTCTGCTGGTGTGCAAGACTCTTTCTCTTATTTATCAAATAGATAGCCTCGGATTGGGTAGGACAATGTTGGCTGACCTTTGATTTGTACACTATCATATCTCCAAAATAATAAAAATGTAATAATTTTGAAGATTAGATTTAATGTCTTTCCTCCCATCCCTAACATTTCAAGTCCAACTTGTCAAACTGCTGAAGTCTTTACTACTGAAGATTACTAGATTCATTTAACCAAATGTCACTTCACTTTTTCTAACCTTCCAATGGTTCTAAATATCCTGTTTATAATTCTATTTTCAACTCTCTCTCTCTCTAAAGAAAACATTTTTTTTCCTTAGAGTACCCTTTGTGCATCCACTCATACATATAAGTAAGCATTCTGATTTTTTGTGATGGTCTTTTAATTTGTCATCTCATCCATTGCTTTTTTTGTTCTCTTCCTTTTCACTCCCCTTTCATAGAATAGACCAAAGACATCTACCATGTGAATAATTATGGCAGATGCTTGTGAAAAGTTGATCTCTCTCTCTCTCTCTCTCTTATTAATTCTTGCAAATATATTTAGTTAATCAGAAAAGTATGAAAATGATCTTTCTTTTGTTCTGGCCACGGTCTCTACTGGTGATAAGCTGTATTAAAACATCAAATTATAGTTCTAAGTACTTTTATTATCAACAATGAATAGCAATTATTTGATTATATCTATTTCTGGTATGATTCAAGCTTGCACAATGCTTTGATATCCTGATTTTTTTGCTAAGTGTTTTGAGTTTTAAGATTCTTTTCTATGTATATAAAATGCATAAACAGAAATAGAAAACCTGAAGTTAAAATTGAATCTCATTTGGGTTAATTTCTCTGCTTGGTACAGACATTATTCTAAGAGACTATTTTGTCTTTTTTCTTAGAGCATCACTAGTTGAAAAATCTTAGTTGTTGAAACTATTCTAAGTGTTCTGATCATCTCTAGCATTTGGAATCATAATAGAGGATATTCAAGAAAAATTAAAGTTGTGCACAAATTATCATGTATAACTTGAATGCATACATCTTCATTTCATGTAATATTCCTACAAATGAAAGCACAAAGCTCTGTGCTTGTGTTCTGTTATCTCGTGTGTGTGTGTATAATATATATATATATATATATATATATATATATATATATATATATATATATATATATACAAAGATGGTTTTCTGATTCACTAGTTTCTGCCCCTATCTGTCTGAGTAGGTATCACATTTTGCTCCCTCAATAAAATTAGTAATCTGACTATTTTTCTTAGATTTCTCCAGTATTTTTTACTGATCGGATCATTTTGATAGTGTACTCTCCAAAATTAAAATAAATGGTGACCCCTACAGCAAAATAGTATATACCAGCCCTGGCCAACTTTTTTGTCCTATTCTACCCAATCATATTATAAGCCAAATCTGCTCTGTATTCTAATACACTGAAGACTTCAATTGCTTTTTTGTTTTTCAAAGAGTTTCATCCTTTTCATAGTGATGAGAGGTTTGAGACTTAATTTCATCTGAATTATAGAATAGTTAAGCTGTAGAAAGTTTTTTCATAGCCTGTACAAGAGGAGCAGTTGAATTGGTCTTGGCTGATCTGATTCTTTCTTAAACCATCAGTCATTTTCTTTTCTTTTTTTTCCCATCCTAAAATGATGGCATTCGATACTGACTACTCGAGAAGAAAAATAAAACGGATAATCATAATTCTATTCTCAAATGGATTTCTTTTAAGACGCAATGAATCGCATATCTATATTTATAAGCTAGTATCAGAGAGCAAACATTTTACTCATTTTTCAACATTGAAAAATCACAATGAAGCCTATTAAAGAACATTGATTTCTCTTTTTTCATCTAATATGAAATTCACAGATTATCTCACCTATGATTTATTTGCATTTTACCTTGTGAAATGTATAGCTGTTTCTTTTCCTCTCTGTAGGAAAAAAGTTTATTAAAATTGATTTTGCAAATAACATTGACTGAAAAAATAAACACTTGATTTAAAAAAAAAAAGAAAAATGCAGAATTATTTTCCCATATTCTGTGCTAATTTTCTCATTTTGTAATTTACCCTTTGAATTAGTTCATAACTTTGTAAAAAGTTGCTTTTCAATACTTATCAACCTAGAGATTTTTCTTAATCTGTCAATTTTTGTAATACTTTCTCTCTTCTTATATCAGTTTTTGGAGTATTTATAACAGTTTTTAATAGTTTAATCAATGGATTTTGTATTTCAGCTTTTTTTTTGTTCATATCAGTTGTTGGGGTGCTTCACTTGAAAACTAAATACCTCATTTATTGGAGCATCCACTGTAGACCCTATTTAGTTATGTTCCCATTCCAAGAATTGAAATTGTCATGCCATTTACATATATCTAAATATATGGCATAATCTCAACTTACCTCTTTCTGTTCTGTTCCACTTCACTTTTAAAGGCTGTGCCCAACATTATGCCAGCAGTTTCTAAATATTTTTACTGTTTATTGTTAATATCATAATACTAATTATTAAATGCCTAAAACAAACCATTACCTTTCTTTCACTTTTTGGCCATCTTTCAATACTTACACATTTATGTCTACTCTTTTTGCCATTGGTTTTCCAATATGCTCTGGCCCAAGTACATACTCACACATCACTTTGTCCCTGGAGGGCTCCCCATGCTTAGTTTCTGCTTGTATTTTCTTAGTCACTTTAGCTATCAATTCTAAATGTGCATTCGACTAAAATCAACACATATTGGTTGCCATTGTGGCTTCTATTAACAATACAATTTGAAAAAGAGAACATCTTGTGGTTGTCTGGGACAGAGCATGAAAGGAATCATAGATGAACAAACGGAAGCTTTGCCTGAAAGGTAAAGTTTGTAAACGCTTGGTTGTTAATGTATATAACAAGCCTCATTGGGTCTTCTTGGTTGGTGTCATTTTCTGCCTCATTATTTATCTGGATTTTTTTTTTAAATACACATTCGCATACTCTTTCACTCATAAACACACACATACACACAAACATAAATGTATACAAATATACATGACATGCAGTTCTACATACACACTGGCAGACTTTGGCTACACTCTGGGATGGTTTGATATCTGACACATTTATAGGAGACATCTTATCACATAGTTATGAATAAAGACTTCTTGTACACAGAAACTATTCGTGTGATACAATGGTTCTAACCTTTTGATGCTATGCTGTCTTTGTCTATTTGCTATAAGTGAGAATGATTACTAATCTGAATGTGTATGTGTTATATATATATATATATTTGTTTCTGTTCACATCTGAAATTGTGTACAGCCAACCAAAGCTTTATTCCTACTTTAGGAATTCTTTGATCAGATGCTTGCTTATTAATATTATTATTTATTATTATCAATTCAATTTTTTTCTTGCATGGTTTAGTTTTTGTTTTCCTCTGGTGTCCCGATCTAAGATGATCAGGATTAAAAGAAATCTTTCCCTGAAATGATTTAAAGAGATTCAATGAAGGTTTCTCCCCATCCCAAAAAGTGTTTTGCTTTCCTCCAAATTCTATTCTCATTTATTAAACAAATCTTTGCATATTCATGTATTGTTTAAATGCCCATTATTTGTTACAGATTTCCATACATTCTGACCTATAAATTCAGATACACACACATAGAAAAATTGGTTGCTTATGGCTAACTGAAAGGCTGAGAACTACTTATCACTTGAATTTATTTGTTGAAAATGTAGGATTTGACTTTAATGTTTGTGTGTTAATCATCTTATTGGAGCTTCATGGAAGCATTATCACATCTAAAACTACACTTTTCTTGATAGGTTATTGGCCTCAGCCACTAAAAAATGTTGGTTCATTAACAAACCAAACCTGATTGAAACTGACATCTAGGCCTTGGGCAAGTCTGTCATGCTTACTTGCATACTTGTGAAATTTATCGTTTGATTGGTCTAAATGATTTTTTTGAAAAGCTTTATCTTCACTTGAAAATTTATTTTAAGTGGACTTTTTGCTTTTTTTTTTTTTTTTTTTTTTTTTTCAGAAAAATTTCTTTAAATAATATTGAATTTTTAAATTGAGATAAAGATTAATTTTTGTTTAACTTATAACAGTTCAGTGAAGTAAACTTTTTTGTTCTTCAAATTAAGTCTACTATCCCTTGTTGAAAATCATTTCAATTCATTGTATTTGATAGTGTTCATGCTAACAAATCTGAAATGGTGCTATAAACCGTTTTGATAACATTAAATTATCTATCAAAATGTTATGATTTTCATCTTGAAATGTACAAGCTTCTTAAATGTAATGAGAACATTGTAATCTGTGTTCATTAGTTTATACTGTAAGCATTGTATAAATATACATCCTATCAATGAATTGCCCATCTATTGATACCTTCTGTGTATTTTATACTTTTTGACAGTTGTATCCATGTATGGAATTCTCTCTAGAAACATTCAGAGACAAATTATTTTTCTTTTAATCTTTCAGTTCATAGATCTGTAACAAATGTATTGAATGTGCAAACCAACTTTGAGGTGGCCTATTAGATGAAACAACAGCATGCAAAGCCAGCAAAATTGTTTTGTGACAGCCTGTGCATTATTTTGTATAAATCTACTTAGGCATTAATCGAAATTTCTCTGTCCCAAGCTATCTTGGCATGATCTTACTGTTATACCATGATAGGATAAGTGAGGGTGATGCTGTGCAAGTCTCTCTCACTCTGTTTTAGAGTTAATCCCAAATAAAGACTGAACTCGTTAACAGAAATGTGTTAAGAATAAAGATGAACAATGAAACCTACAGCTTCACTAGATTCTTTTCATCCTTTCATTGTTGCTGTGCAATTTTGTGGGTTTAAATCCTTCAAATCTTTTGCTGAAGCAGTTCTCGTTTCAAAGCTCAAGGGTCAAATATTATTTGACAGTTTACTCTTCAAACTATTAAGGTAAGAGATTCTAAGAATTTTTGAACAAGTACTCAAAACCTGGGGACAAATTACCACTTTTCTGTTGAATCAAGTGGAAGCATTGCTTTTTTTTTTTTTTGCTTTCTTTTTGGAAAAGGCTCTGGAATGGTATCCAGGTTGAAGATGATTCTTGGAACTTGTGTTTACATATATCAACTCTTGAAAATATCTACTTACATACGTAATAATAATAATAATAATAATAATGGTATAACTTTTCAAAAACTTCCTTGATTTCCATCAATGATTCTCAGTGTGTGTTTTGGTGCCTCACAAGGTAAAAGAATACGAGAGGAGAAAGTTTAGGAACCATTGATACGGACCCTAACTTGATTCCTAAGAACTTCTTAGCTTATTGGCAAACTTGTTATTCCAAATCTCTACACAATCTTCTTCTATTTATTTCTTTGTCTACCAGGATTTTCTTAATTACCATTTTTGGTCTCTCACTGTTTGTCGTTAGTTGAGCATTTCAAAACCTAAACAGTGTAACTCCATCTTATAATGTCTGATAGTATTGCTTCGAACATGTGTAAATGATGTTGCCACCTGTTCACTACTTATTTGACTTCTGGACTGAGTCAGAGATATGAACATTCTTTTGAAGGCTTGTCTACTGCAAATTGTGAATATATATAATATATAATTCTAAATAAAATGATTAGTTCTCAGAGTCATCCACCAAATATCCCCAACTTCATTTGATTAACTTTTTTCTTCTTTATTTCTGTGATGTTTCTGATACCAGGTTGTCATTAGGTGACATATTGGGGTCAGATTACTCGGCAAGCTTAGTGGATAAGAAATTGAAAAAAAACTTATGAAATTTGAGAAAGTTGAGATTGTTACATCCCTGTGTGTTGAACACCTCATAATTATCAGTTGAATTTGTTTTTGCATAAAGCTTCAACAGCCAGAATGAACCTTATAATGGCTTTGTGATAATTGTCAGTTTCTCTATCAGTTCAAAATTATTGTGGTATCCTTTATATTCAAGATATAGTTTGTTAGTCATCTTTAGGGATTCTCTGAACAGCTGTTGCCAGGTAGCCTTTCACTGGCATTTGCTTAATGTTCATTGTTTTAAGATTTAGTTCATGATTACTTCCAAAGATATTAGCATATTGTAGATATCCTTCTTGCGGTAATTTGGCAAATGGAAGTTGAAAAGAATTTAAGAGAAAAACAATTTTTTTTTTTTTTTTTTTTTTCATCATGAGGACAGGCTTTATGCATTTCATTGGTTTCAACTTTTTCAAAAGCATGTGTCAATATACCCTAATTGTATATATTGACATTGGCAACTGTTAACGCCTGCCTTATGATTGCAATAACATGGTCACAAGTAGAGCATCTTCATGAAAAAATCCACTATCTAAACTGGATTTTCAAAAAAGCTCCACCTCTTCACAGTACAGTACTTATAAATATTGATCCAAAATATGATTTTAAGAATAAAAAGTAAAAAGGTTGGTTTCTCATTTTCAGATAACTACCATTCAAATGACGATGAAATTTGATCAAGTGACACTGAAGTATTTGAGTAGAATTCTCCTTCTAAAACTCATGAGTTGCATGGAGTACATAAATTGTCTGCATGTAGAATTGGTTGGTCTTGATTTATTTGTTTTATTGTGGGTCTCTGGCTGCTTTATTGATTTTTTTTTTCTCATATATATATCATGAAAATGAGTTATTGAGAATTGGCAAAAATTGACTAGAATAACATATCTTTTATGCCGGATTGGTTTGATGGTTGAAACAGTGGATTGACATTGAAAAGGTTTGTGATTCTAATGTTGATGCATATCCTCATGATTCCCTGCTCTTGTTAGTCTGAATCAGTTGTAATGCAAAACAACTGATAGATATTACCTTGATAGCACAAACACTTGAGGAAGAGACTGAATGCAGCTTAATGTTACTTACAAAAAGTTGAGGGTTATCATAAATTGACATTACTGGTGGAGGAAAGAGGCTTTCTTTTTTTTCTCCCCAATTCATTTTTATTTATCTTTCTCTTTGTTGAAAGTCCTTGTAAAATACATGGCAAAGGTTATTATAATAAATCCTTACATCCTATCAGTTTAACACAATCTGAATGACACCAGTAAACATTTCTTCCTACTGTTATCTTTCTACAGCTAAATGCTTTCCATTTTTCTCTCTCTCTCTCTCTCGACCAGTGAGAAATATCCCATTACTTATGTTGTTCACTCTTCTACCCAGTTCTCTCATTCTTAGGTGAAGGGGAAACAATTGTATTTTTTTTTTTTTTTTTTTGTAGACTCCATTCCACAAGGACTTGTTTGATCTTGACATTTTTGTCTAAGTGATAATTGTCCAATAAGAACAGCCCAATACCATTCATACTTCAACACACACACACACACACACCAGCCTCAGTCAGCTTGCAGCTAATAAACAAGAACAAAATGATTAAAGAGACAAGAAAATTAAATAAAAAGTTTAAAATTGTTGGTTTTGTCACTTGAATTCTTTTGATTAGTATTTCTCCTTCAAGAAAATTGTTTGGACTTTTCTTTCATTTTTCTTTTTCTTTTTTTTTATTTTAAAGAGTGTCATCCTGATATATTTCACCATTCCTTACACCTAAAGCCATTGTAACACTATATTCATCTGAAATAGAGTTGTTAAAAATACTCTTGCATAAAACACCTTACAACAAGCAATTTTTCTTGTCTTTCTCTCTCTCGATCATCATCTGAAGAAACATAGGACTTGGCCAACTGAAATATGATTTATATCTACTTGATTCTTGGGTGAATTCATAGTTCAAACAATCTGCTCGCAAGACGTCAAATAACTCATCCCATTATCCCAGAAAAGTTCTCATTCTGGCAGAAATCAATATTTTTAATCTTGGCATCTACGATTGTAATTATTAGTCTTTGAATAATATTCAAGTATAGTAAAAAAAAAAAAAAAATAATAATAATAATAATAATTAGAAAATTCATATCCCCAATGTCTACACTATTGAAGAAAACATGCCAGTCCATCTTGCAAAGAGGGTAAGGAATATATCAAGAAAAAAATATAAATCTTCATGAAATATTTGGCAAAATTTACTCAGGATTTATTGTTGAAAGACAGATATGCCTAGTTATGTATAACCATTTCAAAGAAAATGCTCTCAGCCAATTTTAAAGTTCCTCTTATCTCAATTCTTTTCAATGTTTGATTTATGATTATTGTTGCTGAGTCTCAAATGAGGTTTATTTTCCAGATGAGATGTTGAGTGAAATATACAATGAAATATCTTGAAGAGCTTTTCTTTTCTTGTAGAATCCTCAGATAGAATAATTGATAGCATATATAATATGATATAATATAAGTCAAGTGATATGACCATTTTTGCTTCTTGCTTAGGAATTTAATTTTTTTTCCCTTGACATAAATATCAAGTGACTTACTGAAAGATGATTGTATAAAATATCAGCAGCAGAATGTGTGTATGTTTTTAAGGAAATTCATCTGTGGTTTTAATATTTCTCCTCACAATAATTTCTTCAACATAAATCTGTATGTTCATACAAATATTGCTTCAGAAAAAAACATTGATATCCAATAAAACCACGTCTAAAATAACCAAAATACGTATTGCAATCAACCTAACTTATCACAGCTATAAACATTTCTGAACTATTCACAATCTATTACATCTAAAAGATATATCTTCAATTGGTACTTTCATTGATATATATTAGATATTTTTCAATAAAACCACTTCCTGATCTCAGGCAAATAATCAAGGAAACTGATTTTACTGTTCTAATACGATGCATCATGAACTGGTTTCATCTTTAGTTGATAGTATAACAGTGTTGACACTAGTGTTTTTTACCACCCCAGCAAGGTTCATCTGGAATACTGAGGAA
Organism: Thysanoteuthis rhombus; assembly: GCA_963457665.1. Lineage (NCBI taxonomy): Eukaryota > Metazoa > Mollusca > Cephalopoda > Oegopsida > Thysanoteuthidae > Thysanoteuthis > Thysanoteuthis major. The sequence continues at coordinate 3,235,770 of OY735220.1, read as the reverse complement.
GGGCAAAGTTTTTATGAGTTTTATATAATAAACTAAATTCAAAGTCAATTCTCAATGTAATAGTAAAGTTACAATAAATATGAAGAATGAGACGTGAAAGATGGCAATGTCTGCTATGAGTTGCAATAATTCTTTTTCGGTTTTGTGCTACAAAACTAGGGACAATGAGTTCAAGTACCAGGTTTTCAGCCTGTCAATTATGATAAAATTTTTGCAACCCTGGGCAAGGCTTGAGCAAAACTGTTCGGAGCCTGAGCAATGCCCAGGCTTGCCCTGGCCTGGCGCTGCCAATATATTTATATTAAGGATGGATTGTCTATCTGGAGGAAAAATTCACTATCACAGCAATAGGCACTTGATGAGAATGAAATCCATGTGTCCATTGATAGCACATTTAATTTAAATACACATTTCTCCCTCTTCACAATATTGAATCAGCCATATTTCTCCAATTTCAACCAGAAATTTTTCCAAAATTGACTAGATTTTATAAAGTATCTTGGAAGTCATCGTGGATAAACACAAGTTGGAATTGGATTGTGTGTAATGAACAACCCAACACTCAAAAAGCACAAACCTTGGAAGAAGCCACTAACTTATCATTCTATTTAATCTTCACTGAAGTATCCCTCTAGGCCAGATTGAATATATAAGCAGTAAAGAAAGAAAAAAAAAAATAAAGCTTTCAGACTTGTAATCTCCATTATAATATTGCCACACAGAATTTTGTACTTTAGTTCTGATCATTATAAATACTTTTTTCCCAAATTCCCCAAACTTTCCACCTTAGGCCAATTGAGTATCCATGCTAAATTTGGTAGGGCTGTGTTCATGTTTAGGTAGTTGAGTGGTGGTGGTGGTGGTGGCTGGACATGACATCCAGTTGAAAAATTTCAATAATTTTCCCAAAGTCTAAATTTTTTACTTCAAAACCTTCCCCTACCTCGAGTATCCATGCCAAATTTGGCTGGGCTGCACCCATGTTCTGATTGTTTCTACAGTGTGACAGACAAACTCACAGAAATGGAAACCACCAAATAATATATGTAGATAAACAAGTTGATTCCATTGATACCACAACATAGTATATCTGATCATTTCTCCACCCATAATTTTGAATTTGATTTTCGTTTTGTTTTTTCCCCGGTAGAATCTTAGCAGTGGATTCCAGTAAAGATCAATTTTAAAGATCAAATAAGTTATATTATCTCTGGCAATATAATTTGTATGGCATGCTACCTTTAATCTATTATGAGGATTTGTGTGCTTGTGTGTGGCACATTGCTTTTTCAAGTAGAATTCAAGAGCTATTTTAGAATAGAGAATTTTCTTACTTTGAACTGAAAATTTCCATTTTTAAACAAGATAAAACAAGCCTCATATCTTTGTTTGAGGCAGAACAGTTACTACAGTTTGAGCTGGATGAGTGACAAGGCTACAAAAATATTTTGTGTTGCTCTTCCAGATTTCCTTCATCCACTTTACTACATTTCTCTGTGTCAATCCATGTTTTCATTCCATATTAAATATGGATCTGAGAAAAATAGTTATTCCAGAAAGGTTGAGAATGATCTTAAAAGCTGTTTTAGTCCATGTTATGCTTATAATAATGTTATATTCTGGATCTGATTGACCTTTCAGCTTGCATGCCGATGATCTTTTAGTGAGTGGGTTTTTGTGGGATGTGATAACAATCCCCCTGCCCTTTTTGCTATTTTTCCCATAGTTGGGGGAAGAAATGGATTTCCCCCTTGATTTTGTCCTTCTCCTAATGGTTGCTAACCAAGGTTAGCCTAGTCTGCCCCTTTATTATAACCGTGGCTTGAGGGGAGATGGATTCATGCCTTTTTTGAGAGCATTAGTGTGAAGTGAAAGCTAAACAGCCTCAATGGAATTGGAACTCTGCTCTCTGATTCCCTTTCCCGTGCAGGTAATCGATATGCCATTCTGACTTCCGTGTGTTATATATCAATGTTGAAAGAGGATGAGTTTTTTAAAAAAAACCAACCTGATTATGTAAAGGTTAACGATAATCCCCTTAAGTCCAGGCATCCCCAGTCAGCGTATTTTAATATCAAAGACTCAACAATTGTTTTGAAGTGAAGATAGCAGATACTCATTTAGTAACAGCTATTGGTCATGTAAGTACATTTGGCCAAATCTTGCAGCCTTCAGTGTATTTTTAGTTTGGAAAGGAGCCCAAATGTCTGTTCTACATAATTCATTTTTTACTTATTGACTTGAAAGGTCAAGATTCAATGTTGTTCCTGCTTATATTGCTTTAATGGACAAGGCTTGTTAACTTGTTGCTTTTCACATTTTTCTGTAATTATGTGTAAATAAAAATATTTTTATTTAAATTTTTTTCTAATATTCTTGTTTAGATAAAATACTGTGCTGAATATTTCTTCAAGAGAATTTTAATACACTGCAAGTTATTGAACTTTTAAACATGTTCAATTTCTTGGCCCAACTTATGAATTTTAATTAATTAGATTATTTTTTTTTTCTTAATCCCTTAAGGAAAAGTATAAAATTTCCCGATCCAAAAGAGTACGTTTTCAAGTGTGGGGCAGCCTGCCATAATGGTTATGTAAAATAATTTTCCATTCATCGTACAAAACAGTTTCATCAGTGTGGCCAATTTAGATGTTTTATATCTAAATTTTCATAATTCATAAGAGCGAATGTCAAGGGAGATGATTAGTAGAAATTATTGAAATAGATCTATAATCTTAAATTTCTTATTAGATTTCTTGAGAACCACTTATCCAAACAACTGCGAACTCAATACTGTGCTAATCAGTATATCCGTTGAATATCAACTGTAAAATGGCCAGTCATTGAGTAATTCTGTTCAGCAATATATGATATATATATATGTATATATCATCAATATTCGATATTTTTTTTTCAATTGTTTATTTAGCTCACAATAGGAATAGTTGAAGGAATCTTGCAGAATGAACAACAAACTTGAATTTTGATTATCTAAGAGAAAGTTATGCTGTCAAAAAATTGTCCTGGGCTATCTCCATTTGTGTGACACAAGTAGGATTTGTTTGTCGAGGAGTCTTTATGGTTATGTATGTTAGTTAAAAGCCATTAACAGTGAACTCAATGTTCACTAAATGCTTTTAGAAAAATGTGGTTTTGTGATGAAGTTTGCTTTGTCTACCAGCATTCTCAATGGGGAGGGTTTCATTGTCGCACACATGGATTTTTTTTCTTTGATTAAAAAAAAATTTTTTTAAATCTGTTTCCAATTGGTAAAGTCAAGAAATAGGTGATAGCTATTCCCACTTGGTGACTTATGAAGTTTTTTTTTTCAATTTTTGTTTTCGTTATTTTCTGTTATTCCATTATGCAAATGTGTAGGTTGCCCTGAAATATTTGCCATAAACAATTTATGAAATTTATTTGTCTCAGCCAAGATAAGACCTTGCAAATGAAGAGATAATTGGGAGATGTATGCCCAAGCTATGCCCAATTTGAGTATATATTTGGCTTGAGGCATTAGTTAATGTAAAACAGTCATTCTCTATGGGGGTGGCAATAGGGAATAAAAGGTTGAGAAACAAATAGTTATTGGCTCGTCAATTTTTTTGAAAGCAAAAAGGTAAAATGTTAATGTATAGACAATGATTTTCCGAGGCAAATTAACATGAGGAAAACAAAACTGACATATTTTGAGGGGAATTGATTGATGAATGAATGGTTGATCAGTAATATTGAAGAAGTATTTACTTGACTTTAGTTCATTAATCAAAAATACATACCCACAAGAAATTAGTTTAGTTAACATCAAAGGCATCAGCATAGATGGATGTTAAGATCTGTTGGACTACATCTTTTGTTTTTGTATTTCTATCCAAATGTTAGAAACGAACTCAAGTGCAAAGAAAAAAAAGAGAGAGGAAGCAAGCATTTACTGCACTAAGTTACTTCTACCCTTTATATATATATATATATATATATATAATTCAGCTCTCTCCCAAAAGTTTTGGATATTGAACCACCATGAATTTTCAGTATGGTAGCCATTTTTCAAAATAGCTGCCAGCGACAACCGTTTTCAGATAGCTTTCCTCCTTATTTAGAGATGGATATGATGTCATATTGAGAACATAATTAGTTGAATTTATTTACCATGCATAGTTCCGGGGAATAGCCTTTTGGATAATAGATGAACGACATTGATAATTCAAGATGGCTGCTGTTTTTCAAGATTGTGGCAATGATACAATTCAAAATTCAAAATCAATAATAAACCGAACGTTTGGTCCAATGCTGGGAAAGTCTTTTCAACACTTTTATTCACAGTCTAACACGGCTTTTTTTACACTTGCATTTCCAAACACAACCCTTTGTACGTTTGTAGGAGACATAGCTGGATTTGTGTGGTAATCTTGATGAAAATATTGTCTGTCATTTTATGATTTCTATCATCATCATCATCAACATCATCAATAATTGTAATAATTCTTCATCATTAAAAATGGTGACCAAAATAATGTAAGGATGCATCTATGTGACCATGACTAGTATTTCAAGATTATCTCACTGACCATTACTTTTATACTTGAGTTTGAAGATTCAACTGGATGAAAAGTAAAGCCAAGATTAAATCCACTTGAAACAGATGCTGTAAATGTATTTGTTTATGAATAAACTTTGAAAAATGTAAAACTTTATTTTACTCTAAGAAGGAAAATGGCTGCCATGGTCTGCATATTGAAAATTCTTGATGGCTCAATATTCAGATTCTTTTGGAAAGCCTTAGGCTATAAATGTACACAATAATATACTTTTATCACTGAATGCACAATTGCTTTGAAATTTGAAATTTTCAGCAAAACTGCTCCACTATATTTGAATATTTATTTGATAATTCAGAAAAGTTTTTGCTGATATTGACAGAATTTTCAATAAAAAAATCTTAAATCATTATTTTTCCCAGGTATGAATAATTCTGCCAGCAGTGAGCAGAAAAATCAATTATACTTCTGTGCAGGTAATTTGTTTGAAAAAATGTTCAGTTTTTTCTTCTTAGAAAATTATCATAATCACCATAGACATCAGATAAAGATTATTTTTATCACTTTTATAATTAATCAACAATGCTAGTATGGTGCGACACAACTATAAATAAATTGAAATTATCAAACCTGACTATATAAACTGCTTTTGAGATAATTCTCTCTTAAATACAAAATGGGTCAACTTTTTACGGAGTTAAATCTCTATCTATTTATATTTACATATATATGTTTTGGGTTTTTTTTTTTAAAGAATTTATGTACGTATGTTTTTTTCTAAATGATACCTGAATAAATTTCAAATAACTTCTGTATACATTGAATATACATACAGGTGACTGGATGAGATAGTTTCCTGAATCCCACCACCAGAAGTCAATGTTGAAGACCGGGTAAAAACCAGAATTTTTAATGCTGTCTTCCAAGGCTGATATATTCTCTCCTTGTGGTAAATCGACACAACAAGCTCTTATTTCCATGCCACTTGGCCTTTTATCAGACTCACGTTAAGCTTAGAAAATGTCTATGCTATAAGTCACAGTTCAGCGGGTTTTTTTAGAAAGGCCGTAAATTCATTACTAGTGGCAAAGAAGTGGATCGTTCCACAAGATTAACAAGGAATGTTTCAATTTAAACATTTTTATGCATTAAGATCCACGTCTGTGTGGCTGGTACCCCCTCTTGGTCAATTCTCCATTGTTCCAAAATCTTCAGAAATGCCAGTGTTCCACTTATTTTATTTCATTTTCTTTATGACTTGCATATTTCTAAATTAATACATTAATGACACGCCTTCATTCCAACCATGTTGGCATCTAGCAGCTGTTACAGGGAGGTTTTATCCCCCCCCAAAAAAAACACCTTCTAATCCATAACTTAATCAATCGGGTTAACTTAACTAGCTTAGCTTGTAAAAGTTCTTTTGCTCTAACTATGGACTGATGATAAGGTTTTTTCTTTCCATTATTGGTTTTTTATTTTATATCTAAGCAATCAAATCCTTTCAACTCGTAGAATATGATCTCAATGATAAAAGTGGGGGGGGGTAAAATGAAAATAAAATGGTCATCTATGTCTCTTCTACAGATGATTCCCAACAATTAATACAGACAAGAATTTGCTAAATAATTATCTTGATTGGCCAGAGAATTTTTTTGTTTTCTTGTATTTTTTTAAAATTTCAATTTTGCACATAATACTACTTAGATAGTCTATTAGTGAAGAATGCTGTAACATCTGGTTGAATATATCTATGCAGCTAACACGTGTCACAATACATACCAGGTTGATAACACAATGGCTTTGAATAAGTTTTGTATTTTAATCATGGAAATTGGGCAGATAAGGTAAATTGTTCATTCAAGTTCATGACATCTTTCATGAGAGATGAAACTTGCTAGTTTATGTACGAAAAGTGTATATTCAAGTCTTTTTGATTCGATCATATGAAGCAATACAAGTCCAGGACTTCATACAAAAATCTTGTAGATTCAAAGTCATAACGCCAGGTATAAAAGATAAACTTGGAGCCATTAGAATGAACTGATTTTATAGGTGATAGCAGCAATATGTGTGTGTGTGTATTCATGTGTACATGCATATAATTGTTCAATGTTTGATAAGTCAGGACGGGAAATTTACTTGCTAGATTTATTGAAATAACAAATAGTTTTTTTTTTCTTTCAAAGGATTTTGAAGTATTGCAATAGTTTACCATCTTATGTTAAAAAAAAAAGTACTAGTCTAAATAATTTCAAGAATAATTTAGATTATCTGGACTTGAAAATAAATTCAAGGGTAATTTTGAAGGTTATCAGCTGAAATATATAGAAGAATTCAGGAAAAGTAAATAATGCACATAGAAACATTTAATAAATATATTTGGATAAATTCATTATCTTCAGATAGCTTGCAAAGCTTGTGAAAAAAATGGTCAGCAAAAAGAGGAATACATCTGTGCATAAATATAATGTAATATATGTACATAAATTCCCAATGTAAACTAAATTCATATAGAATTACATGATGATTTTTATGATTATAAAAAAAATATTCTATTCTGAAATATGATCTACTCTGATGATGAACCATTTGATTTTCTCAGTTTGTTGTCTGTCACACTTGACTCAGTGACTTGGGTAAAAATTTTGCTGATGAAAACATCTACTCACCATTTGAAACTATGGATGCCCTTAAATGTAATAAATTCACTTTGTTTTTTCTTTTATTTTAATTTTTATAAAATGATTTATCTGAATTTTTTTCATAGGAACTAATTAGTGTATTTATAATTATGTTAGGTAATGTACAAATTTTAGCATGCATCTCATATTTTACTATCATTGTGGCTAATATTAGTTCTATTTGTACCACCAACACTACAACTACCACTTCCATCTATCAGATGAAAAATCCATTATACTGCCTGATGTATTCAAGTCCAGATTATTTGCATACTTATCTTGAAGTAAGTCATTCCATTAGAAGGAATAAAGCTGAATAGCATGTCAGATCCGAGTTTTTTTAAACAAAATCAATGTCATAACATGAATGAATATTATTATTAAAATAGGTTACTGATAACATTAGTTTAAGATAAGTGAATACTATAAAATTATATCAAAATATCTGTAACTAAAAGCCTCAGTATAGCTACACCATCCATTTTCCGGGACCTTCGGTTCTAAATCCATTTTGTAAAACCAGAGGTCACATGATAATTCAATAACACACTACTGACCCACTAATTATGCACATCTGATTTCTTTAAAACATTAAGACTGTTAGTTGGGTATTCTAAGGTCAGGCTCTCTAGCTTCATCAAAGTCTGGAAGATAAACAAAACAGAATTCATTTCTACATACATTATTATTCCAAAACTACGTAACCTATTTCAAGTCCTTTATTAGTAGTTCTGGTAATGAAACAAGTCAAACTGAGTTAAGAGAGTGATTAAGTCATCAGTTTTTATTTGTGCCATCATGACATTGATAGTTTTTGATGAGGTCATTGTCATGGACAAATGAAAAATCAAAACTCAGTTGTAGGTGTTTGACAAAAAGATGTTAAATGCAATGCATTGATATAAAGGATACAGATTCTTGAAATTGCTCCCTGAAAAGAATTGCAATATTTTCTCCTTTCACTTCTTTTTTCAAGTGCAACAAAAGTCAACAGTTCCCTGAATGCTAAAAAGTTTTTTTGTTCAGACCGGATTTGAATCAGTCCATGAGAAAGGAAGTATAGAGAGTGTGGATGACGAAAGAGGAATATTCTTTTCTGTGTTTCATATCACACTACGTTGTATTCCATTTTTTTTTAATGGAAAAACATCGGAAATATAAAAATGAAGGAAAGAAAGCAGACTATATAGTTCTGATTGGATCATTTTGCATTTCCTACAATATCTTTTGTTTTATTTTTGATGCAATGATTTATTCATTTTTGTTTCTGACATTTTAACCAGGATTAACTTGAACAACGAGTTGGAAACAAATAGTTTCATCACAAAAACAAACGTTACCAAATGATGTGAAATAGTGTATATAAAACATCACAGGTTCTGAACTCTGTTCTTTTTTTTCTTGTGACATCATATTTATCAATTGATGCACCAATAGCATATGTCTTGCACAGCTTCTGAACCAAGATAACACAGTCAAGTTTTCTAAATACTTTGAGATGGACTTGTGTTTACACTTTACACCGTCACCATAGATAATTGCAAGCAAATTAGGCTAGGAATTTTACAAAATCAATGAAGCAGTAACAACCATCACAGTATAAACTATTGAGAAATCACTCAACACACAACGCCACCTGTGGCTACTCAGTCAACTAGTGTGAGAGCCATAAGATATTCAAGTATCTGCTCATAATTTTGTCTGGATTAAAAGAAGTGCTGGACCATTAGTTGCTGGAAAATCAGTGGTGTATCTGAATTAAAATTAATGTGTGTGTGTGTGTGTGTGTGTGTGTAACACTTCATCTTTGAAATACTTGGACTAATTTCACCAAAACTAAACTACAAAACCATTCAAAAAGAGAAATACTGTTCAGCTCTTACGACCGAGTATAGTCTTTTTTTGTCCAAAATATCCATTATCTTTCCATGTTACTCATTGGTAGTATTACAAGCCTGAACGTTTGTAAGACTAGTCAGTGCCTTGATTCGCAAGTGATCAAATCATCATCATTGCTGTTATAAGTCCACTGCTGGACGAAAGTCTTTCCCATCTCGTTCAATGATGAATATGATTGTGCTAATTGCTGTCATATCTTACTGGCAAACTTGTCTCTCCATCTTGTGTCTGGTATTTTCCTACTTCATTTACTGTCCCTTGGGCATCAATCAGTCAGCTTTTTTCCAATCTGTTGTTCTTTTGTCTTGCTATGAGCCCTACCCATCTCCATTTTTGTTGTTTAATCCCTTGTATGATATGCTTCACTTTGGTCCTCCCCTGCATCCATGATGATCTTTTTCTTTTACTAAGAATAACTCCTAACATCGCTCTTTCCATTGCTATTCTGAGTTTGTTTTTGACCGGTTTTGTAAGTTTCTAGGTTCTGCACCTGTACGTCATAACATTGATTGTATACTTTACATTTTAAGCCTATTAACAGTTAGCCGAAACAGTATATCACTGAACCACAAGGGATAATGTTTCCCTCAGAACATGGCAGGGTGAAATAATTGTCTCCCTTGCGTTATATTGAAACTTGACTCTGTATAGCTACTTTGTTGTCTCAACAATGTACCTTAAAAATGTGTCTGTTAAAAGGACTCACCCACACACAAATATCACTGAGTATGGCATCAGATTGCTTTTCAATTATTCAAAGCTCTTATCTTACATTATTTGTTGGAAGGTTTCTAACAGCTCTAGTAACTAGATTCTGCTTTTATCATTGATATAGAAATAAAGGCAATGTTATCCTCATAGACCACATTTGGTAACTATGCTTCTCTTTACAATACCATTGTTATTATAATTATCACCTATCATCACTATCATCATTTCATTCATCTCTACTATTTATATTAACACTCTAGTAGAGAACTAAGCTAGGATTAAAATGTCTCTCCTCAGCACTTCTACTTAGAATCAGAGGGTAGTATTTGTACGTTCATTGAAAAGTGTTTCATAATATATAATATAGGAATAGAGCACTCTGGTGGATGAGGAGTTTCTGCGTAAATGAATATATCGCTTAAATTCAGCCTTACTATCCACCCAGTTCCGAAGTCCAGAGGTAGGATATCGGCCTCCGGGTCCGATGTGAGGGTTTCAATTCTGCCTCACGGTACTGGATGGGATAAAGTCTATAGCCACACTGAAGAGATGTAATACATCAAAACAGCTGTCTGTGGATGACACAATAATATATATATATATATATATATATATATGTATATTGAGTTTTATATATATGTTGAATCATCATCACTGGCATAGCCACCATCTGTATTACCGTCAAAGTTTTCCAACAGTTGATGTTAGAATCTTGATAAGATTTCATGGAAAGTATTTTGCTCCATACCAAAAAGTGACACTTCAATAGTCTTGAAAAAAAAAAACAGTTATAAAAACAGCCATGAAGAATAGCACACCTTGGTCTGGATGAATTAATCTAAGGGTTACAAAGCAACGGTGGCAAGAACATAATGAAGGGATTTTAGTTTTCTAACTTTCTATAAAATCCTTGGTGGTCATGTCTTTTTGAAGGTTATAAGATATGGATTTGATTTATGAGAAAATTATACAAAGATAATTGTCATGTAGCCACATTAGAAATTCAAAATGGCTGACATATTAAAAATCACTGTTGAATTTAAAATGCACCTACTTGCACTCCCAGCTTGAATGAAGATTAAAACTGGTAAGAACTGAGAGATCTTGTGATATTGATTAACAACAGATGATCAATGAAACAATTGAATGCTATTACTAGCACCACTACTCATTATTATTACTTTCATTCTTGACAATTCACCAGAACCATTATCATCTTCACCCTGACCACCAAGCTAATCTCCACCCTCATTATTGTCAGTGCAGTCAGTAACATCCCTGCCATCATTGTTGTCTTTGGAAACAGATTTTTCTGCTTCTGCCTAAGTTTATTCTTGACAAGTCTGCTATTCATCATGCAAGTATTCACCATGTAAGTATTTTGCATCTTCATGCTCTTCCTGACATCTACTCCAAAAGGTTTAAAGATTTTTCTCAAGACAATCCAACAAGTCAATCCTTGGAAATTCACTTTACGCTGGGTGTTTCCCAAATCAAATGACTTTGCTCCAAATGACTAAAATCCTTTTTGATAAACATTTTTTTCAAAAAGTCCCAAAGAGGACTTTTTTCTTGAGAGCTTATTTCAAATGAATAAAACATCGGCAGCAGCCGCTTTTTAATCCTACATAATTGGACATATACCTCTCCAAGATTCACCAGACCCCTTGGTCAGGGCCGCTGCAGAACCAATATTTTCTGAAATTGTCAAAGTCATACATATAGAAAATTGCTAAAAAAAATCACAAAATTTGATACTTAATCATCATTTTTTTCCTTACAAATATATGATTTGTTTGTGCAGAAAATGGGTGAAGTGATGTTGAAGTCAGTCAGCAACAATAAGATAAGCCCGATGTATACCAGGTCCAAGTATAGTTAATACTGGAATACAACCATAATTATTGTTTCATTTCTTTTCCTTTATCAAGAATTTGAAGTCTCACTATACATGTAATTATTAGATGAATGTACCTGTACAAAAATAGTGTATAGTCATTGTTATAATTTGCCACATCAGTCTGTCTCTGATATAACAGACAGAAAGAGAGAAAAGGAGTAATGCGAACACACAAACACAAAATTGGTGCTAACTAAGTTGTGTGTGTGTTAGGTTATTGGTATGTTGAGAGAAGAAGAAATGGCGGAAAGTAGAATGAGGTGCAATTGAACTCGTCCGATGGGAAGAGGGAGACAGAAGCAGCGTAGAGGTACACAAACATAAAGATATTTGATAAAGGAAAAGGGCTTGGTGTATATTATTACTACTACTACTAACGCTGCCACTGTTTCATTGAATCCCCCAATTATGATAATATTCTAGTTTAGTATTATGAACTGTAAAAATAAGAATAATTCTGAATTTATCAATATGGCTCTGTTTTCCTTTACACTGCCATGAGTGTTTTTTTTCAAATCCTACATTGCGATAGATTTCCACCCCTAGGCATGTTGTTAGCCACAATAGAGAAGTGTTGTGAATTCTGGGGAAGGTCTATGTCCGACGATAGACGATAAGAGATTGCCGATAATGATATATGATATGCCTTGACTATTCATAAAATTTGACTGGTAATTTTAAAATGTCATCAAGTTTATAACAAGGAAATAAGAACGATATTCTAATGATGTGTTGATATACGACTGAAGGGGAACTGTGAGCAGGAGTGACCTCTGAAAGGGAAAATGCAGAAAACAGAAACCAATAGAAGGGAAACTATGAATTTTATCTAAAGAAAAATAACAAATTTAATCTATAATCCCGTGATTGTGAACGCTGATGACATAATTCTATATCCTGAGAATAGATTTCAAAAAAGGATAAATGATTTATGATGACAACAAAAGAATGTACCATTGAAAGAGAAACTAGGACATTTTTTTTTATCACGAGAATAGAAAAGGAAAAAATACTAAATGATGTCAGTTAACTGGGGACAGACAAAGTGACTAATAGAGATGTTGGACACATCACATAAACTACCAAAGTTGAGAGAAAAAATGACATTTTATGTAATACCTTATCTTTCAGACAACTTGGAAGTATTAAGAATGAAGACAATTCTGGAAAATATGCTCGGAAATAATTAATCTTTAATTACAAAGAAAACAGGTCTGGTTAGTCACTCAATAGAAACCATCTCGTGACAAATGTCTTTTGGTTGCATGCTGTGTTGGGGGTGATCATTCAAAATATTGGAAAAAGGGATGGTCAATGAACAAGTTACTTGTCTCATCTGCTGGGCAGTGATCACTAAAACGGACTGAATTTCCGGATGACAAGCACAAATGGATAAGGGGTCAATTTAACAGAAATTTACATTGCAAATTGAACACCTCAGTAGAAACCTATTAGTATTAATGTTTCAAAAAACAAAAAAAGAATATTTTTCATGGCATAAGAAATGAATATTCAATTTTTCAATGCTTTAGCCTTGCCACCATTTGTACAAATGATCTATACATACAAACATAGTCGGTCAGACCAACTTGGAAACTGGAGAAACCAATGTTGACAGTTTTGGTTGACTGTTTCTAAAAAAGGCGGGATTAACTATTTATTCATTTTTTCCCAAGAATATTTTGAGAATGAGATGAATAAAGTATACTAACATTAATTTCATAAGTGGAAATTTTTCTACCTCCTCAGTAAACTCTTTCTTTTCTGCCCCCTTCCTTTCTACACCCTTATTGAACTACCTAACTTTCTTTCCTCCACTCTCTCCCTAAACTATCTAACATCCTTTCCCACTCTCTTCATACCCCTTCAGTAAAATACTTGATTGCCTTTTCTTCCCTCTTCCTTTCTAAATAAAATAAAGAATATTTTAATTTTTATTGTTAAATTATGACCACCATTCTGTCAGATTACCTTACGTCCATACAACAAACAATTTATAGTAATGAAATAATATTTTTAATAAAGTAAGTTATATTTTGATTTATTTCATTTATAGTTGTCTGCTTCATTCAAATTTCTGTGTTTTAAATTTCTCTCTCTTATGATTGGTCAGTTTTTGACGAATTTACCAATGAGAGTTTGTAGATAATCTCAAGTATTCATCCTAATTGGTTAATCAAATATTGATTCTTAGAATGTATGATTTTTAGTTATTTTCATACTTAATTTTTTCAACATTTCCTATTACTCAGTAGAAACATTGTTGACTTATCAAATACTTATAAATGAAAAGAATCTATTTCAAGTTTGTTAATTGAGAACCACTTTTAATTACCTCATCTACAGAGTTAGTACCTATGTCAGCCAAGTTGGAGATGTATATGTTTTTGGGCACATCTTTCAGTCTGTCCATATGATATCTCTGAGAGAATCATGAAATTTCAATGAAATTTTATGGAAGGGTTGACAATGGGGATAAGAATGGACTGGTTAAATTTTGGAATGGATCCAGGATTTTGGGGGGGTGAGAGATATTTATCTGTTCTTTTTTTTCATACATTGATATATGCTCGTGACTTTCCACATGATATCTCCAAGAGTTCTTCATGTAGTTCAATGAAATTTTCTTGAAGGTTGGACAATAAGCTACAGAAGAACTGATCTATTGATTTGGGGGTGGATTCATGTGAAATTACCTCCCTTACATTGTTGTTATAAGTCCAAACCATATAATTTTGCCAAGTGTCAGGTCTGTCTACAATATCGCCAAAAGTTCTCTGTAAATTTCAATGACATTTTGTAGAATGGATTAAATTTTGGGGTGGATACAAGTACTTTCATTTCCCTGACAATGGCATTGGTAAAGGTATGTGCTCTATGAATACTTTATAGTCAATGAAATATTTACTTCAAGTTAATTAATTGAGGACCAATATGGATTACAATCCATCATTCAAACACAATTGAAGTGTTTTTTCTTAGAACTCACCACTCAACATTTCAACTGCTCTTATTTTTGTTAAATTGTATGATAAAGCTTTAAAAAATACTTCTTTTTCCGTCAGCTTATGAGGAAATTAAAAAAATGCTCAACAAATCACAGTATATTTTGACCTTTTCTGAATTCATATTAGCATTTTCACAACACAATATACCTCTGTGTATATTTTGATTTCCTGTCTGTAACATGCTGAAGTTACAAAAGTTTGTAGAGGTATTTTCACTATGAGTTAAAGCTAAAAATTTGATGGTAAAAGTAATAAGTTTCCAGGTGTTGAAGAGAATTTATAGATCCAGTCTAAAGTGAAGTTTTTTTACAAAATAAGAGCAAATGTTTTAAATTGGCTGCATTACATGAAGGTAGTTGGAAATTTACCAATGATAATATAGCAAACTTCAATGATTAAAAAAAATGACTGTACGCACTGATTATACAACTGTCTACAAATCATAATCTTCCTTTTTATTTGTTATTTGTTTGCCAAGCGTGGGATAGAAGTTGTATAAATATTGCTGCTTGAAATCTCAATTCTCTTAATTCAACACATATTTTATCATTTTGTAAGAATGTATTCAAGTGCAATCAAAAATAAAAATAATCTTTTTTTTCTTCTTTTTCTAAGGCTCAGAAAGAAAACAACATTTCATCACAAATTAGCATGCACATTTATTAGTTTGAAAGCTGATTGTAATAACTAAATCCTTTTTCTATTGAACAAGTTTAGGGTTTTACTTTGAAGTTTAAGTAGTTCAATATGAAAATTACAAAAGAAAAATAGGCACAGAACCAAATTTTTTAAAGATTCAGGTAAACAGTTTATCCAAACTGCCTTTTCCAATGTACTTTTGTCTGTTTATATGTTTTGAGCATATTTGCAAAAACAGGATTGCCCAACAAAATTTAATGATAATCCTTAAATCTGAGCAAGGCCAGAAAATTTCATTAATCTCTCAGATATCGAATTTGTTAAACTCAAATCATTTTAGACTTCTGGATTACTGCAATGTCACATTGCACTAACACAAACCACATTTATTTTAGCTTTATTGATAATAATCAGCAAAACTATTTGTCTCTAGTTGTTTAATTATTCCATTTTGCAAACAGATTTTCCTTTTTGTCAGGCATCAAAACATTCAGACTTGAATTTTGTTTTAGAATCAAAATGTACAATATAAAGTAAAAACTTTGAATTTTTGCAAATGATTACTAAACACTGATTCTGTTTTATGTCATATGTTGTACATCAACAACTTTTGATACAGTAAAATACATAAAAACAACGATAGCATCCATCTGAATTTTATCATTAAACATAGTGTTGGGAGAATAAAATAAAATGACCGACAGTTGAAGTAAATGTATTAAATTCTTTCTTAAGAAAAACCATGAAAATGCAAATCTACTCACAAGATAGACAGACTGACATACAAAAAAATCAACAATACAGGTTTTTATTTTTCAAAATTCCTCTCATCCAAGTGAGAAACTCACTATTTCTTAATTCATACATTTACAATATCTTATAAACAAACTGGGTTTATAATTTGGGGTCTTGTAAAAGTCATGTTTGCCTTTTTTTAATATAAATCAAATAAAAGTATTTACCTGTCAGTTTATTGTTCCGTAAATATAAGCAAAAATAATGAAGAAGTTTTAAGGTATTGTATATAGTTTATTTGTACTGTTTTCCTTTCCTTTATTTTTCTCAACATTTCAGCCATGTGACCTTTCTTGGGTATCTGTTTTGTTCTGGAATGTCAAATCTGGTTGTTGAGAAAAGATAAAGAATAAAAACAAGGAAAGTAGAGAGAAGAAACCAGACTCTCCTGGGACCTGCCCAATAAAGAGGGTAGGGATACAAAAATGCCAAATATCAAAATTCAAAAGTATTCTCAAAATAATTGAAAGGGAAATAGTCCTCAGTATTTATTGTCATGAACCATAGTAAAGCGTGAATCAGTTGCTACAAGAAATGCTACTGATGTTTGAATGACAAGAGAAAAGAGACTGAATTTTAAATTAACACCAAAGTAAAATTTTCAGACAAATTATTAAAGAGTGTTTAGGTTGTTGATCCAAAATATCGGAAAGTACTGTAGAAAAACTAACAGAAATGTAAGTGTTTAATAAAAGAGCTTTTAATTTAGGCCAGAAAAACACAAAATCCTTTAGAAATTACAAACTGGTGAATCATTTTTGTGATTAAGTTGAATATAATAACAATCAATAATAAACAGCTAGTATTTGCAAAATAGTTTATGCTTTAAAATAGTGAACATATACAGGGCCGGCCCAAGGGTTTCATGCACCCCGAGGCAAGACTGAATTTGCACTCCCAGTTGTGCTCTGTACCACAGTTTCTCAAACCAGGGTATGTGACCCCCTGTAGGTCACACAATGATTATTAAAGGGTAGCAGAAACGTCCAAAAGATGAAATGTTCAAAAGGATGAAATTATGAAAAGATATGAAGATGCATCAACAAAAATTCCATTGTCAACTGATACTGAGGGTCAAAAGAATTTCTGAAATCAGCCATGATTGTTTCTGCAACTCATTGAAAGAATCAAAGAAAGTTTGAAATTCAGCCGAATGAATCAACTGATTTTAAAGTTTTCTTTGGTCTTTATTTGTTTCTACATTTAGTTACTATTAGTTAATGACTGAGGACTAATTATATACAGTCTTAGTAGTACCAATTGCTTTTATGCTTTTGAGTGGGGGCCGTGAGAAAAATTGCCTGATTCAAAAAGGTGACAAATGAAAAAAGCTTGAGAAGCCATGTTCTATACCATCATAAGCATATGGGAACTCTTTCCACAAAGGGAGCGAAAGGCTTAATTAGCCAAAAATTTCCCAGTTTTGCCTGAATTGGGTTGGGGGGGATGCCTATGTGTACAATCAATCCACTGAGCCATTATAACTGCTTACCAACAAGCTTACCTATTCACACCCATCGGTCTGCCCATCTTTTCATCTATAATATTTATCTGTGTACTGTACATCAGTAGGACAGGTATATATATTCAGTCACACCTTTCTGTCTGTCTGTATACACAATATCTCCGAAAGTTCTCAATAAATTAAAGTAAGTGGAAAGGTGGGCAATGGGCTAAGATAGAAATGATTTAATTTTAAAGATGATCCAGGTATCTTTTTTTGATTGAGAGATACTATTATATGCTCACTGGTCACAGCTTTTTGTGTCAACCTCATTAAAATTCCAAAAAAGCCTAGATAACAATGTTTATACGGCAACTAACCGTATACTTTGAAGCCTTACTTCTATATGACTGACAGAAAGCAATGGTCCAGTTTAGTGTTAAAATTATTTTGTAAACAGAACCCCCTCCTACTGAAACTTCAAGTGATTTTTCTCAAAACTGACAAATTTTCTGAAGAAACAAAGGTTTTATGGATTGAAAACATTGAAAATTACCTGCAAAAATATTTAAAATGTTTTTCTGAATATTCTGCTAAAATGAACCTTAACAGTGCATAGAGGTAAAACAATGCAGAGACGACTTACTTTGTTTTTTCTTGTTCTCTTATGTGACACCACAATCTATCAATCCCAAATTCTTGCTGCTAACTGATTTTTCTGCCAAAATTCCAGAGATAAATAGTGGGTACTTGCAGTTTTAATTTCTCTTTTATAGTCTTTTTTTTCCGATCAGATCCAGTGTCATTGTCATTCTGAGATTTTCCTAATTTCAAAAGTCGGGGGAAGTGATGGAATCCTTAATCCCAAATATTATCTGGTCTACTGGGAGTTTGGTTGAATAAAGATTCCAGAAAGTTCAACCAAGGTCATATAATGTATTTTTTTTAAAAACAGTTAAAAAATAATGGGCAAAATAAGTTTTTGTTTATATAATTATATCATTGAAGTTGTAATAATTTCTGCTCATATATTAGAAAAAAAACAGTAAAAAATAGATAAAGTAAAATTCATATTACAAGATCTGAAATGAAACGTTGATTAATCTATCAATTTTAAGATCAAAAACTATAAAAGTATAAATGCTAAGATATACAAAAAATAATTTACTCTGTTCAAACAGAAATGGCAGATTTATGTTGCTTTATTACCAAAAATTTAATTTAATTCAATTTAATCAAAACAAGGATGAAATGTAGAATTCAGACTCTTTAAATTTATAAAAATAATATTGTGAAGAATAGGTTTTATAAAATTCAAAAAACTTTCATAAAAAACAAGGATTGTGTAATTAAATAAATCACAACCAATGGAAACTGAATAATGAATCTTTCAAATGGATCAGATTTGGGTTCCCGAAATAGTTATCATACCAAATAATAAGATTCAACTTTTATCACATGAGAGGAACTGAAGTTCTTGGAAAATATGTTCGAGCAAAACAGTCTTCCTCATCCCTGCTGGTTTGAATTACTTCACTCTTGGGTACGATAAGTCTTATGAGATAAAGACGAATAGTTTCTATAAATCATCATGTGAAGTAAACACTGTCCTGTTCAATTGTAGCTTTTTAGTAGAGTTGTTATCAAAAGTTTATATTTTTCATACCCACCAGATATATTGGCTCAGTTTAATGAAACAAATGAACCAAACAGAGAAAAAATATCCAAAACTGCTGTGATGTGGATAATTTGTCAGAGTAAACATGATTGCATTACTTTTAGACTTGTTTTAACTGAGTCAGAGATTGTTGAATAGTAGATATAGTAACACAATATTAGGATACCCTCACTTTTAACATTTGAAACAAACTTCAGATCAAAAAAACTTAATTACTTCCCTGAATTTCTTTACCTGGCCTCATATTCAAGACTAAAGTGTCATTTCATTATTGACTATGGTACCATTGGGGATGCAGCAATCAGATACTGGAGTCTTAACTCTGAGTAAAAGTTGCACATAAAACTTTGAAATTAAAAACTTGAAAAAAAAGAAAAAAAAAAAGGGCTTATACATGAGTAAATACAGTTGTGTGCCTCTTAAACATATGCACCCTTAGGTGACCATCTAACTTTGCCGAACGGATGGGCCAGCCCTGAAGACATACATAAGCACACGCACACACACACGCATACACACACACAAACTCACATACACACACGCAAACTCACAAACACACACGCAAACTCACAAACACACACGCAAACTCACATACACACATGCAAACTCACATACACACACGCAAACTCACATACACACACAAAAACTCACATACATACACAAAAACACACACATACACACACAAAAAAATATGCATATGCAAAAATTAGCTGTTTTTGTTTCCAAAACAAAAAAAAAAGCAGACATTTTCAACCCTAAAGTCAAAATTAAAAACAAAATAATTTTTATCAAGAACTTTTTTTTAAAAATTGGCACCAATCGGCCATCTGTGGCTGGATCGATTTCGTCGCAGGCGAAACACATCTCCATCAATCTTGATAGCAGCAGATTTGCTACGAAGGGTCCATTCTTTATATTGAGTTTGGCCAAGTTGAGCAGGTTGATATCTTGGCTGGTTTGGGCCATTGATTTCAGCAAATTGTGATTGGCCTGCAATGGAAAATTGGCAACATGGTGAAAGTGGAATGAAACCTAGAAATGTGGATTTCCTATAAGTTATTTTAATGCACCATAGATGGAATTTAATTTTCTCTAAATTTGGGACAAAAAAAATCAAACGAATGAAGACCCAATTGTTGTCAGTGACAAGGGTTGGTGTCAACTGGGGCTGTAACTCAGAGTGTCACCCACCATGGGGCCAATTCAAAAAAGTTATTGAGCTAAATTGGACCCCAAACAAATGTCAAAAAATATCAAAACTCACTTAATAAAACACTGTTAGCCTTTTTAATGGTCATTTT